>CAUJNA010003571.1:463593-468593 GCA_963377175.1 Effrenium voratum
TTGTGTCTGCGTTTGCGTGTGCGTTTGCGTTTTCGCGTTTTCGCGTTTGCGTCTGTGTTTGTTTTTGTGGTTGGGGTTGTGGTTGTGTTTGCGTTTTTGCGTTTTCGCGTTTGCGTCTGTGTTTGTTTTTGTGGTTGTGGTTGTGGTTGTGTTTGCGTTTTTGCGTTTTCGCGTTTGCGTCTGTGTTTGTTTTTGTGGTTGTGGTTGTGGTTGTGTTTGCGTTTTTGCGTTTTCGCGTTTGCGTCTGTGTTTGTGTTTGTGTCTGCGTTTGCGTGTGCGTTTGCGTTTTTGCGTTTTCGCGTTTGCGTCTGTGTTTGTTTTTGTGTTGTGCGTTTGCGTGTGCGTTTGCGTTTTTGCGTTTTCGCGTTTGCGTCTGTGTTTGTTTTTGTGGTTGTGGTTGTGGTTGTGTTTGCGTTTTTGCGTTTTCGCGTTTGCGTCTGTGTTTGTTTTTGTGGTTGTGGTTGTGGTTGTGTTTGCGTTTATGTTTGCGTTTTCGCGTTTGCGTCTGTGTTTGTTTTTGTGGTTGTGGTTGTGGTTGTGTTTGCGTTTTTGCGTTTTCGCGTTTGCGTCTGTGTTTGTTTTTGTGGTTGTGGTTGTGGTTGTGTTTGCGTTTTTGCGTTTTCGCGTTTGCGTCTGTGTTTGTTTTTGTGGTTGTGGTTGTGGTTGTGTTTGCGTTTATGTTTGCGTTTTCGCGTTTGCGTCTGTGTTTGTTTTTGTGGTTGTGGTTGTGGTTGTGTTTGCGTTTGCGTTTTTTTGCGTCTGTGTTTGTGGTTGTGGTTGTGTTTGCGTTTATGTTTGCGTTTTCGCGTTTGCGTCTGTGTTTGTTTTTGTGGTTGTGGTTGTGGTTGTGTTTGCGTTTATGTTTGCGTTTGCGGTTGCGTGTGCGTTTGCGTGTGTGTTTGCGGTTGCGTCTGTGTTTGCGTTTGCGTTTGCGGTTGCGTGTGCGTTTGCGTGTGTGTTTGCGGTTGCGTCTGTGTTTGCGTTTGCGTTTGCGGTTGCGTGTGCGTTTGCGTTTGTGTTTGCGTATTTGTGTTTGCGTTTGCGTTTGCGTGTGTGTTTGCGGTTGCGTCTGTGTTTGTGTTTGTGCTTGTGCTTGTGCTTGTGCTTGTCGGTGTGGGTGTGGGTGTGTGTGTGTGCTTGTGCTTGCGCTTGTGCTTGTGCTTGTGCTTGTGCTTGTGCTTGCGCTTGTGCTTGTGCTTGTGCTTGTGCTTGTCTTTGTGTTCGTGTTTGTGTGGGCGATTGCGTGGTGCGTGTGTGTGTGTGTCCCACTGATCAGCAGAAAGTGTTTTGCGCTTTGTCACACAGGGAAAGCACTAGCCACCAAGAAAATTGTGGTAGCTGCAGACTACAAGCACTGGGTTTGGTTTGCCTGGCAACTGCCTGGACTTGGAACCATTCAAAGGGGCCAGACTTGCCGGACGGGCGGGATGGTCAGACCACCCTATGCTCCCTAGTTTAGTTAAGTGAAATAATGGCAACTTGGGACACAATTTGGATGAGTTACGCCTGAGCTGCAAACAAAGGTGGTTGTGGTTACCAAGGTGTCTGACTGGAACTCGAACCCTGGTTGCTTCTTTTTACTAGTGTCCGAGCAGTTCATGCCGCCTGCACACGAACGCAAACGTCGAATTCAGCGCCACCGCCATTCGCACAAGCATCCCACTTGCCCAGTGGCAGTCGTTTCTCCTTTGGGGGAAGAGGCTCCTTTTAAAATCAACCAACCAAAAAGAGGTGCTGGTTGTTGTTGTTGTGTTTTTTGCACTGGGCTTCTGAGAAATGGTTTGCGCACACGCGTTGCAAGTTCACTGCCCTCATCAAGTCTTGGGCTTAGGTTCGGCGGCCGAACCGAACAAAGATCGGACCCTGTGAGCTGGAATCTTGACATGGGGGCATTGCAGGTGCTACGACTACTCTGCGCTGGGGGGATGAATAGTTCAATCTTCTGCTTGAGCTACAATGTGCGCGCAAGGAAGTCAGTTTTTGTACCCAACCTACCAGAGAGTCTAGCTCTATTATGAGTCCTCCAGGACACCCCAAGAGTCAGCTTCTGCGTCCTGACTCCATGGAGGCCGTAAAGCTAGATCTCCTTGGCCCGCCAGAGTCTTGAGAAGATCTAGAGTGGGTTGATCCTGACAACCCCCAAATTATATGGCTTTTGCATTCCAACCTGGTCATACTGATCCCTTGACAAACGAAAAGACGACAAACACAGCAACCTCAAGGCCTTATGTGTCCAAATATCTATCGCAAGCCGAATTAGCTGTTATGGGGATTGCAAATACTAAATCGGCCGCCCAGATTGATTGGTGCTACCGATTCGTTGGGGTGCGCACCCTGTCAACTAGAGATGGAACCCCGAACCCATCCATCTCCTGTTTGGGACCCCTTTCTGAAAGTCCGTCTTAAATTTGGCCCGCGTACTGTTCCTGACTGGCCGTCGGTTTCCTTGCGCCACGCGCTGTGCCTGTTGCAGGCGCCAAAGGCTGGTATGCAGGCCCTCAAGGAGTTAGCGGAGGATGGGGTACCAGCTTGCAGTGAGAGGGCTGGTGTCGCTTAGGACATCGAATCTTTGTTTGGGGATTTGGCTGATGGTCAAACACTGAAACCCCGGTACACTAGCATGGACACCCAAGCAACATAAAACCTGGCTGGGAGGGTTCTGGAAGAGAAGTTGTGGATACCATGGGTGGAGGCGTTTGCATTTAATTTTGGGGTTTACCTTCCTTTTGTGGGGGTTCCATGTCAACTTGCAGGGGAGCACGAGGTTGTGGTTAAAATGTCCAGTAGTCTGTGGTCCATTTGGGAGGGACATGGGGGGACTCACTAAATTGTCCCGCAAAAACCAGAGGACTCACCAATATGGCCATGTCATTTTGTGCAAACATGCAATGTTGACCGTTCTCAGTTGCAAGCTTTTTTGGGAGGCTTTTTTCCTGTTGAAACTGCAGGGGTATATCCAATTTTATAGCGAGCTCACCAATTCGGGAGAACGAACGAAATCCCAATGCAGGCTATGCATTTGACATGTGACAGAACTTTGAACTACAACCCAATGAGGGAACAGTTTCCTGTTTTTGTTCGTTTGTTTTGTTTTGACAGGGCCATTCATGCGATATGGTCAAAACACCCTTTTACTTGGGCTTGGTTGGGATAGTCGTCAACCTCTCAGGGGGTTGAGACCACCATTGTAAATGTTCCTCTTGAGGAAACCATGATCATGGCCCACATGATAAACTTTGATCATTGCTCTTATGGACGAGCTGAGCAGATGTTTTCCAGCCGGATAGATGTGAAGCTCCCCGAGCTTGCCCCTTCCACTTCATTCCCTTTGATTCAGAGAGGACACCTGGATCATGTTCCCAGATCTGGGAAACTCATAGCGAGCTGGGAGTAACAAGGAGTTCTCCACCAGGAAGATGTCTGATTTCTGGTTTGAGTTTCGGTTTTTGCCCAGTTTTGTCTCCCTACCCTTGCAAGGGGACGGATACGTTTCCTCTTCTTTTCCCAGGTCCCTGGTTTTTGTCACCAATTTGCCCAGTCGAATCCACCCCTTTCCTTTTGTGGCGGAAGGGTTTCCCTTTAACAGCTTCAACTACTACTAACAATACTATACTACTACTCCGCTCCTGCTGCCGCTGCTGCCGCTGCTGCTGCTACTGCCGGCCATAGGGCCGTAGGATTTGCGCCAATTTCTTGCACGACCCACGGGGCGGTTGCATTCCCGGTTGCATTCCCTTCAGGACATTGTCCAGTTCGCGCTGGCCAAGGGCAGCCGTGACGCGGGGCTAGCCCAGGTCGCCAGGGGAGAAAGCTGGACACCCCGGGCGAAAATTTGCAGGAGTCGACCTAGGGGCTGACCAGAAGTGGATGGTTTCCCGATGAAACCCAGGCGAAAGAGTAATTAAGCTTGAAGAATATACACACAGGGGGTGTCCAGAAATCATGCGGTTCGAACTCCAAAAACAGATTGGGACGCACAAATCGAGAAGGGTAACAAGTTGTTCACCGACGCTGGGCCCACTTCTTTTAGCCGGAGGCTTCTGTAGGTTTGCAACCATAGCCTCCATTTGAGCAGCTTGCTCTCAACATGTGTGACTTTGGCTGTGGCATCAGACCCCCCAAAATTTCAAACCAGCCAAACGGGCAGGGGTCCTCCAAAAGACACACCTAAAAAGCTCCTATTTGATCAACACGGGGTCCCATTTTATAGAAAGTCCGGATCAGTTGTTCAGGAGTTGACCCCCTCTCCTGAATCCACCAGGTCAATATTCGGAAGTGTATCCCTAGAAGTACCAAAGGTGTCATTGTGATAGCCAAACGGGAGATTTCCATCTCGAGGCAAGTTCAATACCTGAGGCGGTACCTTGGCTCAGCCCTTGCTACAAATAAAGCCGCCACACTTGAAAGATACCAAGCCGCTGCCAGCTTGTTTGACGGGTTAACTCCCAATTGAACCATTTTGGCCATTCGCCAAAACGGTTCAAAGATGAAAACATGATTCACCCTTTTTAGCTTTAGGAAAATCATGACTGATACATCTCACCGGAAATTTCGAATCAGAACCACCACTTCCGCTGTTGGACCACCCTTTTTGTTCTAAGCACCCTCCGTTTTAAGGGTATGACGTCAACCCCTGACCAAAAATGAGGTATTTAGCTTGGAAAAGCAGGTTCATGCAGATTGCCCTGAAAAACGTGGGATTTGCAGTAGAGGGTAACATCCAGCGTGTTTTCTTAGTGGCTTAGCAGCCCCTGAACCGGCTGGAGGCTATTGGCCGTTAGGCCCCAGAAAGAGCTAGGAGCACTTGAATTAGGGCCTAAATTGGGGTTCCATGTTTGATAACACACCAATAAATAGGCTCACACACAACACACCGCACACTACACTTACACACTGAGTCACACACACACACACAGATGCGAGCGCACGCATACACAATACCTGCCCACACAACGCACACATAGACACTTAAACAACACGCACACAATACGCACAGACTA
>CAUJNA010003571.1:473593-486040 GCA_963377175.1 Effrenium voratum
AGGGGTTTGCAAGGCAGTCCCTGAAACATTTGTGAGATGACTTTACATCGCGTGCTTCCAGAGCACTACATGCTTGCGGCATGCTTACACATGATCAATAATATGATATATATATATATAATATATTATGCATGTAGACGTGGGCATGAGGCAATTTCAGGACCACCCGGCAGAGAAGGGCTTTCTCTCAACATGCAGCGCAAATCGCGTCTCGCAGTTGAGTTGGTGGAGGGTGATAATTTTGTAGGGTTCCCATGGTCGCCACATTTTGTTCAACCTGTGGGCTGCCCTCCGACATCACAGCACCAGCCCTAAAAAATGATGAAGGGCTATGGAATCAGCCAAAGGGATGCTAATGAAGGGCACGCGGCTTCCTACATTTGTTCCAACGTGTCCACAAGGGCTGATAACCGGTGTCCTAAATTTAGGGCCCCCTTTTGGATTGGACTGAAGGGAAGCCAGGAAGCCTGGCTCTTGATTGCGGTTTGATGTGGACTGGGTTCATCAAAGTGACCAAGGTGTGGCAGCTTCTGTGATAAGGAAACCCCATTTACAAAGTTGTCATGGGGATGGCCCACTTTGGCATCGCAGAAACAATTACTTCCCACAACCGTGATTCACAGGCAAGCCACCCCGGCAACTAACTTTTCGAACTCCTCAAAGTGCTATCATTTTCAGGCACCCAGGCTCGCACACGGCTTTTGTGCCAGGTGTTGCCTGAATAGAGGGTGTCACCGTCCGCTGACGCTGCGGTCTTTGCCAGTCTATCCAGAGAGTGCATACTCGCGGCTTGCAAGACATCGCGAAAGGGTTAATGGCATTTCCAGGTAATGTTTGTTTCTCATTCCGAGGTTCCCATTCTCAGGGATGGATTTTGGAGGTAGGGATGCTTACCCAGCAATGTAAGCGTGTGGCACGTACCGCTTAAGTGGTCAAACCTGCATGCCTCCAAAACTCATTTGGGAGAGACCTCTGAAGCTCACAGTCTTGGGGGTCCCCCCAGAGTTGCAGCCTCTTTCTTGAGAAAAAATGTATTTCTGGATTTTCCTTGTAGGTATGTGTGGCACATGTTTCCTCAAAGAAAGGTGGCTCAAGAGGGCTGGGAAGTTGTGCTCTTAGCTTCGTTTGATAAGCCGAAGACATTCCCAAAAAATGAGGTCCTCGGGTCGACCGAGTCCTCGTAGACCTTTGACTTGGCTCACCAGGCGTACCCCGTTTGGCCCAAGGGGGGGTTCAAGGAGACCTTGTCATCGCCCGGGTTTTATGTCGTTCCCATTTGAGAAAGCTGTGCTGGAGAAAACTGCTCTACTTCATGCGTGGGCCGTAACCCGCCGTAACGTTCGCACACGGGATGTTTTGACTGCGGTTTCACAACAAGACCATTCAGAGCAGTATCAAAGGGGCCTGAACAGGTTTCCCTGCATCAGTCTTGGAGCACTTCCAAGTCAGTGGATTCCACTTCGCTTGTCTTTTTTTTAGAGGTGCGTTCTCTTTGAACTCAACCAGCAAAAAAATGGTGTGTCTTTTGACTGCGGGGAACCTTGCGTCCCAATGCATCCCAATGCATCCCAATGTATCCCACGCATTGAACCCACAGGAAAAGGGACATTTCAATGACCAAAAAGGCATAGGAGGTCCACACTTAGACCCGGAGCTGGTCCGAGTATCACGGACCAGCCGTGGTCACAAAAAAACGCCGAGGGATTCTTTGGATGGCATACCCAGGAGCGAGGGCTCGGGGCTAGATTTCACGCTGTAGGCGCTCGGATCAGGACCAGAAGGACATTGTTTATATGGCAATTGGGGCTCTATTTCTTTCAGGCGTAGAATTCTTCTATTTGCAGATCGGTTCCAAAGCTGCGAGAAGGGATCCTCCGTCAGCTTGATCAACGAATGGACAACCCTCCCGCTTGAATGCTCAGCTTTGGACCAAAACTCGCCAAGTCTAAATCTGCGGAACTGCGATGTCTAATTTGGAGCCCATTTCATACAAATATAGGGTACTGTTGTCGCCCATGTTGGGACAATGTTGGTAGAATTCCCCCTTGCCTGGATTCAGCAAACGTGTTTTTGGTTGGTTCTGCGGTTTGAGTTCGCATGATTGTTCAATCGACGCTAGACGATGGGTTTGCGCAGGGCCCTGGTGTGTGCGCCCGAGGCTGCCGGAGGTCCCCTTTGTGTGCGATTTTCAGGTAGTTTCTGGGGTCTCAGATCCCAAACCTGTCCTCACATTTCGGGGCAGACGAAATATGAAGCACAAGCAGAAACGATGATTTGCTGTGTATTTCAGAGCGTCGATTCTAAGTCACGAGCCTTCGCCCGATGATAAATATTTGCAGCCAGTGAATTCGCCGGCGCGCATGCGCCCTCGGCTGGCCAATGCCAGTTTCCTTTGACATGGTGTAGGAAAATCCATGATGCAGGTCCTTTTAAATTTTGAGCATCCAGTTTAATTTTTACGGTTTTAGAATTGTAAAGTTTGTGGATGCATACTCCTGTGTTTAGTCGCTCACACTTGCTCAACCAAGTGTCGCCTCTTGGGTCAAGCTTCGACTCCAATTTCGAGGGAGTTGTGTATCGATGAAGCAAACCAGAGATACGGAGCTTCCAGAAATTGCAGGCGTTTAGGTAACAAAACAATAGATGCCAGTGTTTCCCTGCGACTGGAGCAAGGACTGGAGATGTGTGTTGTTTCCTAGTCTTGATCCCCAGCAACATTATGACATCATGTGATTGGCAGCGGCGCGGCTGTGGGCGCTGAAGGGTTTCACCTTGAAACCACTTTGCGAGCAAATACGTTGGGCCAGCCGCAGACCGAGCCCAACTTTTGGCTTTCGCCCGCAACAAACCATCTGGACACGGGTTTTCACATCGCTTTCTGTGGATTCCACCTGCTTCTCCCCCGGTGTTCTCCCTCTTTCAGTAGTTGTTCAAAGCATCCAGCAGATCCACCGCTTCGCATCCAAGCCGTTTGAAAAAGCCACGCGACTTTTCAGCTGGTCTTGGCCCTCCCGGACCACGGTCCCCGGTCGCCTGGCCCGGCTTGAGATGCCGTGAGAGCGCGCGAAAGACTTTGCGCTTTGCGACCTCTAAGGCCTGGACATGTTTTCGATTCGCAGATTGGGCTCATGTGCCACAGGGGGGGCTGTGCCACAGGGGCCCGTCCAGACAAGCTGACGCTCTACTGAGGATTCCTCTTTTGGGCCCACCCACCCCTCTCGCCCAGCCCCATGTCCCTGGGCAATGGGGTTTGGAGGCATGGGTTCGATATGTACCAGTGAAGGGATATGGGTTAGATACACCACTTAAAGGATATGTGTTACCGGCTGTCATTGGGCGAAATACAGAAGCATGAGGGCTTGAACCCAAACAACAGCATGCTTGACACAATCCACAATGCGGGTAATATTAGCACAACCATTCGTTTGACCTAAGAAACCTCATCATTCATGGGTGTCTTAGGTGGTGCAGGATTTCGTCCATCGACCGTCTGTGTTTGTCTTGTGGACAATCACAGTTGCTCCAAGAACACTCGCGCCGGTGCGAATCAGTTTGTGCGGGGTCAGAAACCATAGTTGAGTCAGTTGAGTCTTGTTTTCTGGGGTCTTTGGAGTTCCCCCATGACTTCCATCTGCCTAAGAATATTGTTTATTCTCCCCTGTTGGTTTTGAAGGGTATTCTCCCCTGTTAGTTGTTAAAAGGGAATCTATCACCACTGGAATTATTTTTTTTCCAGGGGGCTTATGCAAGTGGAGGATGAGACCCAACTGTCATGACGAGGCAAGCAAGTTGATTGCATGCTCCCTTTTTCTGACCGGCCATGTGCGTCGCCTGGGGGTGAATCAAGCTGAAGCATTTTGTTCAGCGTCATTCATCATAATGATGCCCAGTGATGAGCATTTACCAGTTTTGTAGGCAACCAAAGCAACCACACTTCCAAAAACAAAAAGAAACATGGCTGTTTCTTCAATGAAAGACGGAAGACGTATGCCTTGCACGCTGCCACGTCAAGTTGCTCGGCTCAGACCAGTAGTCCACGCCTCTGGTCTCATATTGGGAAAGACGGCAGCCAGTTATGGTGCTGTGCAGGTGGGCTTCTTCTTTGGCAGTCTGGCAGCAGCGATCTTCTTCTGGCAACAACCATCGCAACTAACGTACACTGGCCAGCCACTTGGGTTGTAACAGTGCCCGAGCCACTTGACATATTGAGCTTTAGGGTGAACCCACGCAACCGCAATACTGGATGCGTCCGAAGCATTTTAAGTGCCATGTCGGGATTCATCAACTTCAACTCCTTCGACGTCAAGAAGGCATTGGCTCTTGCCGCTGTGCGGATCTGGGCGTGTCCCCGCAAAACGGGTCGTGTCCTCTTCGTTGTTCTCTACAGTATTGACCTTCATCAATGCCACGGGAAGTTCTTTGTTTAGCAGTTGCTTGCCATTGGGGTCGTGTTTTTGTTCAGTAGAAATAGGACTTGCACATGAGGTTTGATAGCTTGTCTAGTTGTTTTTCCCTTCTTCTTTTTTTCGCAAATCTCAATGGCAAAGCATCATTGAATATCAACCATCTTGGGCAGCGCGCTTCTCCTGGTTTACACTTGCGCTCTGGGTTTCATGCTCCAACAGCCCGTTTCAACATGCTAGTGCTCAAGGCACCCAAGCAAGCTTCAGTTTCATGGAGCATAGTTCGCAGGTTGCTTTTGCTCAGTTTATGGGAACCTTGTCCACTAATTGCTGTTTTGTTTAAACATTGGCTGGGTCCTTGTTTTCCTCTTCTGGACGGGGAACGGAATATGTTGTTTGGGCTACCCGAGAAAGGACTCCCATGTTCTTTGCTTTTGGAGGCAATCTTTCTTTGAAGGAACGGAACGCCATTCGTTGTGGCTCATCAGCCATACTCCCCTTCCCCCTTACCCCCTGCTCAGTCCAAATTACTCTGATTACCTGTGGTTGTTTGGTGCATTGGGACAAACCTGGTTGCTCATGGCAAAGCACTAGCTGGTGCTCAGACCCCAGCACGAAAAGATGACTGTGGATGGACGAAATCCTGCACCACCGTTCAGAAACCCGGGTTTCTGATTCGATTCCCGCGCAATACCAACCAACGTAATGGTTTTAATCATGGTTTCAGTTCGTGGTGCGATTTCTGGATGTCGCAACCATCCACAGTACCTCCTTCATAAAAGGTATTTTATCATTTCGGACAAACCTGGTTGCTGGCAAAAAAGAATCCCTCCATTACTCCAAGTACCTTTGCCAAGAAATGCCCATGGGTCAAAATCCCGTACCCCCAGTGAACATCCGATTCAATCCAACCACTAAAATAGGTTCTAAAATGGGTGGTGAATTCACCTACCAACCAACATGGGATACCAAAACGGTTTTGACCTCAGCCAAATAACAGTATTTTTTCCTGTTCCAAGGGTCCTTGGAGGCCCACGGTACTGGAACCCTTTTCGGAGCCATTTTTCGAGGCCTTGAAGCGGAAGAAGGGCCAGATCTCCTCCTCCGACTCTGAGGAGGCCGGCAAATGTGCAACATATGAACAACGAAGTCCCCCAGGATCGTGCCCTTCTCTCCCTTTTTTTGGGGGTTTTGGGTTCCCCTACTAAAATAGACTACAGAAAAAGAAATCGGGTACCAACTTATTCTAACCTCTCTACTGAAGGACCTAGACAAAGCCACCAATGATACGGCTGATACGGTGGATGGCTGCGAAATCCTGCAGTGTGAAACCATGCGAGTCCAACAATGGGGTTGATTAATATGGGGTCAACATTGCCGTGGATGGTTCGAAATCGAAATCTGCGAGTCTCGCACCACGAAATGAGTTGCCACGGGAATGACGCCATAATAACGGTTGTTGGTATTTACAGGGGACTCATCATTCCAACTCATCATTTCAGGGTTTCTGAACGGTGGTGCAGGATTTCGTCCATCCACAGTAGGGGTAAGTGCGGTAGAAGGGCGGCGAAAAACCGCAGGCAGCAACCACCAATTTGGGGGGGTTCGGTAAGGTACAAAATGGCTATGCAAGGTGGTTGATGCAATCCCCCATGTAAATGGTGTCCGAAGCTTCACAATGAAGATTCACACCCAAAATGGCAGGGGCAGGCACCAGGTCCCGGTGCCCGCTTGCCCGCTTCCGGCACGAGCACGGGGGCCTTGCCGTGTTTTTTTTTTGCAGGCCAAGGCCAAGGCCAAAGCCAAGCCGAAAGCAAAGCCCAAAGCTGCACCAGCCGCTTGGAGAATTGTGAGCCTCTGTGCTGCCACTAGGATTGGGCTGTCTGAAGGGCAGTTGTTTGACGTTTGAGGTGCGAAATCTTTGCAGCAGGGGGCCTTTCGTGGGCAAACACCCATTGCCAGGATCGTGGAGTTGTTGAAAGTCGCTCCATGCTATCGGCTGAAATCCCTCACCGATCTGAAGAAATGAAGAATGACCTGGAGCTCCAAGGGGCAAAGCAGAAATATGGAAATCACGGCTTCTCGACAAAGCTGGCCAAGGGCATTTTACGGAATTGCCGCTCCAAAAGCGAGGTTGAGGGTTGATTGAGATGGCTTTTTGGGGGGGATCACCAGCGGAGGGTTCACAACTCATACAGAGCGCCTTTGGGGCCAAGGCGCCTTTCTTTGGGCGTTCGTGCCGTTGCCAAAAGAAGTCACGCCCATTTTTCCAGATGGACTATTCCGTGACGGCCTGGGACACAACGCACAGTGCGTATCCCCCCCGTTGCCAAAGGCCTTCAATCACATTTCGCAAAGGAAGGTGATATAAGCCTGGTTTCAAGTACCCCACAACCCGTTCTAGTTTCTTTCATTTGATGTTGCTGTATGTTGTTTCCGGATCAAAGGATGAACTCCAGAAAATAAGTACGCACGCCCCGAAAGTGAGATACGACATATTTCGGGGGAACTTGAAAGGTATGGCACATGACGCTACTTGAGGGATCGGAGTATCCTTTAGGGCGCTTATTGAAACTGGCAAAGGCCTAGGCTTTTGGGAGCTGCAAAACACCGAAATGAGAAGAAAAAGACGCGGCAACAAACACTGGGCGGGTACCCCAAAAATGGTGGATCTTCTTTTGGTTGCTTTCCTTTAAGACAACCGCAAAAGGGGTACCCACAAAGAGAGACACCCCCAACGTGGCATTTTGCCAGTCAGATCCAAACAAGCCTTTGTTTGGGTTGTCCAAGGCTCATCCTCAGTTTTTATGTCAGAAGGTTGTGGTTTCTGCCGTGTTGGTGTCCCCCTACGGATTACGGATCAGGAAACGTGGGATCCCCTATGTTGTACAACCGAGTTTCGGGGAGATGAAGAGGAAATTCATCTGAGGTCTTGCACATGCCCGACCTCCACAGCAAATACCATCTTTTTTAGGGTATGATGTGAATCCGCGTGACAAACCAAGATGTAATTATTTACCATGAACCCCCCTGTTTGTTTCCAAGAATGGTCCTTTCAAAGAAAAGGCGCGTATTTCGAGTAGGGGTGCACCAGGACGCCCGTCCAAAATAATGGTTGGGTCCAGCGGAAAAAGTCGGGCCCCTGAAGTCTAGGTGCGCCCCTTCCGTGTGTCTCACTGAGGACGCTTTGCGTTGGTTGACTCTTACTTGGGTCTTCAAAACGATGTTGTGCAGTCGACGTATGCGAAAGATCCAAAATTGCAGCAATCAGCTTTTGGGTGTCCATGTCGATGCCAGGGGGCGGAGTTAAGTTTGCTTTGTGAATTCTAGGTCCCCCAGGATCGTGCCCTTTTACCCGTTTTTTGGGGCCCTGGAAAAATAAGAAACCTGGAACACATGGAACAAATAAAACCGCTGGCCAAAAAAACCTGGGAGGGTTCCCCTACTAAAATAGACCACAGAAAGAAGTTGGTACCCTTATTCTAACCTCTCTACCGCAGGACCTAGAATTTGAAGATGGGCCAAGAGTGGTTTGGCTGTGGGTCAAAACCGTTTTGGTATCCCATTTTGGTTGGTAGGCGAATTCGCCACCATTTTAGAACCTATTTTAGTGGTTGGATTGAATCGGATGTTGGGTTTTGACCCATGGCCACTTGGCCCCATGTTTGGAGTGTTTTTGTTCTTCAGGGGTTGAAGCCCCCACTCGTTTGGGGGGTTTTCCTGCTGGTTTCCCCCTCCAAGCCTCCAAAGTCAGTTGGGCCAAGAGTCATTTCGCCTGAGGCCCAGGCGCTGGCCAGCATCGCCAAAGCGGCCGCGGAGAATTCCACCGAAGGCCCGGAGCTGGTGAAGCGCTTCCTGGCGTCCGCGCGGGCGGAGTGGCTGAAGCTGAAGCCCGACAGCCAGTGGATTCCACGGCTCTTGGGGAAGGGCCCCCAAGGGGATGCCCTGGAAAACCAGCAGTCGGATGGTTCAGTTAAGTTCGGGGTTCCAACTTGTCCTTTATTTGGGAAGGGTTTTGCCATGTTAGAATGAGGCTGTGATTCCACTCCCGTTTTCCGTGTTGTTCTTTGTGTTGCTCTCAAGCAACAAAACAACTGCCCGTTTTTTGCTCGTGGCAATCTACTGAACTTCTGAGGAAAGGGGATACCAAGTTGGACAAGATCCAGGAGGGGAGTGAGTTGGGGGGAAGTGGTGAGTGGTGCAGAGTTGGATGGGAGGGGTGGGGGGGGAGGGGTCCTTGTTGTTTTTTCCAGGTTTATTGTTGGATGCGCCAGGCTTATTCTTGGAATTTGGGAATTGTTCGTTCAGGTTAATTCAAAAAGGATGAACCAAGAAACTATTTAATGGAGCTTGACTAGGCTATGATGAATGTTTCTCATTGGGGGGTCCCTTCTTTCAAGGCCAGTCAATGATTCGCCCAGGTTCAAGCCGTTCAGGACAGGCCCACAAGCTCTAGAACTCTCACATGGGGCGCAGCCGGGGTTGAGCCCAGGGACCTAGAGCATGTAGCAACCGACCTGGCTCAGGCCTTGGATGTAAACTCACACTTGGTACATGGGGGATCACCAAGAACCAGCCATGACTTGACCAAATCAACAAGCAAAAGGTGCCGGGCTGGGGTGAAGCCTTGGTTGGACACAACGAAGCCCCTTCGGAGGTGGTGATGTCAGGGGTCGACTTTCAGGTGCCAAGTCGATTCCTTCGGTTCGATTCGGCAAAGTGGATCCTCTTTAAGCTACAGGAGTGCTGACAGGAAGTTTGATGGGAACCCTGTGTGTGTGAGTATCTGGCCAAACTGTGGGATTTGCTGTATGTGGGGTGCATTTGTTCTTCCTGTTGCTGCATTTGTTTTGCCCATATTATGGCAAGTGTTTTCAGTTCTCCAAACCTTGATTCGTCGATTTTTCAGCTTTCTATGATCCTCCTCTGAACCCGGCTTCCGGTTTCCAGCCTGGCCCCGTTGGGTCAGGAGGCAGATCGAGCACTGCTCGCATCAGACCCTCCGAGCGAGGAGGTGCTGAGACCCTTGGTGGACCTCGTAGAGCCCTGGCGCGCAACGATCGAGAGGCTGAAGAAACCGCTCCTTTCGTTGGGTTTGAATTGGGGGTTCCACGAACCCACGTGAGTCCATTCACATCATGTGATTCAGGACCTTTGACTGGAGATCACTTGGGTGGGTGTCCAACAACCTTTGAGTTCATTGGCATTTGGCCATTCAGAACACGACCTTTTCTGCCAGACCACAAGTAAAGCAGGATGTTGAATGGGTGTTCCAGTGAAACCCATCTCAAGTGGGTCTTGAGCATGCCTCAGGACTCAGGAACACTTGGGTAAACCAGGTGGATGGCACAATTCCCCCATCTTGGTTTAGCCATCCCTTTCCTTGCCGGGTGTTTCTGGAGACAGGGGACCCTTCCGACTGGTTGGCTTCCTGTTGCAAAGTACCTGACAAATAAACGTGCGCTCGATTTTGACCCTGCCACTCAGAACTGCTCCGTTGCCTTTTTCAGGAAATGCGAGCGCCTGACGATCCAGAGTCGGGCAAGGTGCAGAAGGCACGGCAAGCGCCTTTTGCTCGATGTCCCTGAACATGTTTGGGCCGATTGGGATGTGCAACCTGTTCACAATGCCCAACGCAGCTGCGATTTGAATTTGGGCGCGGAGTTGCATCTTTATTTCGAGTGGTTGCGAGAAACAGACTCCCAGCTCGGACGTTGAGGCTTCAAGGCTGTGGGCCCATTTGCCGGAGTCGTTGAATCAACGACGGCTGTTTGAGTTGCCAGTTTTACCTCATCTTCGGCGCCCATGCCCTCTTGATGCGCGTCGGAACCGAGGAACAAAAAGCAGGCTGAGCCCTGCCGCACCACAAAACACTTGCAAACGTGCCCTCGGCCTTGGACCGCCCATGGCATTCTCAACAAGACCCTATTCCGCCGTGTGGCGGTTCCTTTGGGTTGACCTTTTGAAAGCATCCAAACGGAGGTCCTTCGCAAATCGTCAGACTTTCCCAGGTAGACTCAGTTTGGTGGATTATTGATGGCACTGGTTTCAGTTTGCTCCTGACTATTGACCAGTGCCATCCAACTTAAGCCTCAGATTACTCAACCGGTGGATGATTTCGGGTGATCCGGATCCCCTTTAAAATGGACCAACAGTTTTCTTTGTGTCCAAAAGGCCAGCGGCCACAGCTCGCCCAGGTGTGCAGCCTTTGCTTGGCCAACGAGCACTTGGCGGCTGAGAAGGCTGGCAGATCTTTATGGAGCATTAATCCCGTAACTTAGGTTAACATAATCACTAAATCGCTGGCTCATTCCCTCGCTGAACCAAAACCTTCCAACAAAAATGATCTCTTGAAGGGGGAGACAGAACGCGAGTTGTCCCTTTAAACTCTGACAAACACGCAGAAGCTCCACGAAAGCAACGTGAGCCTCAATGATCCCAACTTTAAACCCTCAAGCAACAGGTCTCAACCAAAAACTTCAAGAAAACAAATTTCCGGCCAGACCGTTTCAGCCCTCAAAGGCCTTCTTTCCTGTGGTCATTACGGGGGGGACCTACTGTGGATGGAAGAAATCCATCTCGCACCACCGTTCAGAAACCCTGGTTTCTGATTCGATTCCCCCTGTAAATGCCAACAAACGTTATGGTTTCATTCCCATGGTAACTCATTTCGTGGTGCGAGACTCGCGCATGACTCGTAAAACCATCCACAGTATTGGTGATAGCAGGGAATGAGACATGGAATGACCCCGAAATAAGCCATCCAACCGGTGGTTTCCTAGGCTACCCCTGAAAACATTCCATTTCAGATTCCCTATCGCAGCGATCGCCAGTTTTTTTTCGGGGGGAACTATCGGGAGCCCTCCAAAATCGCTGTGACTTGTGTTTCCCGAAAGGGGGGGGCCAGCGCAATCACCATGGCACATCGCGTATTACAGTATTACAAGGCACCTAACCGCATTTTAAGCCAAGTACGAGTAAGAAGGTCATGGCACATCACATGGCCGTGGGTCAACACCAATGGTACCTTTTTGGGGTAGGTGAATTCACCACCCATTTTACTCTATTTTAGTGGTTGGATTGGGACGTTCACTGGGGGCTAACTGATTTGGGTTTTGACCCATAGCCACATGGCTGGTAGTTAGATGTTACTTGACTGTTTTGTTGTTTGTTGTTGTTGTTGTTGTTGTTGTTGTTGTTGTTGTTGTTGTTGTTGTTGTTGTTGTTGTTGTTGTTGTTGTTGTTGTTGTTGTTGTTGTTGTTGTTGTTGTTGTTGTTGTTGTTGTTGTTGTTGTTGTTGTTGTTGTTGTTGTTGTTGTTGTTGTTGTTGTTGTTGTTGTTGTTGTTGTTGTTGTTGTTGTTGTTGTTGTTGTTGTTGTTGTTGTTGTTGTTGTTGTTGTTGTTGTTGTTGTTGTTGTTGTTGTTGTTGTTGTTGTTGTTGTTGTTGTTGTTGTTGTTGTTGTTGTTGTTGTTGTTGTTGTTGTTGTTGTTGTTGTTGTTGTTGTTGTTGTTGTTGTTGTTGTTGTTGTTGTTGTTGTTGTTGTTGTTGTTGTTGTTGTTGTTGTTGTTGTTGTTGTTGTTGTTGTGTGTTGTTGTTGTTGTTGTTGTTGTTGTTGTTGTTGTTGTTGTTGTTGTTGTGTTGTTGTGTTGTGGTTGTGGTTGTGGTTGTGGTTGTGGTTGTGGTTGTGGTTGTGGATGTGGTTGTGGTTGTGGTTGTGGTTGTGGTTGTGGTTGTGGTTGTGGTTGTGGTTGTGGTTGTGGTTGTGGTTGTGGTTGTGGCTGTGGCTGTGGCTGTGGCTGTGGCTGTGGCTGTGGCTGTGGCTGTGGCTGTGGCTGTGGCTGTGGCTGTGGCTGTGGCTGTGGCTGTGGCTGTGGCTGTGGCTGTGGCTGGGGCTGTGGCTGTGGCTGTGGCTGTGGCTGTGGCTGTGGCTGTGGCTGTGGCTGTGGCTGTGGCTGTGGCTGTGGCTGTGGCTGTGGCTGTGGCTGTGGCTGTGGCTGTGGCTGTGGCTGTGGCTGTGGCTGTGGCTGTGGCTGTGGCTGTTGT
>CAUJNA010003571.1:486140-517249 GCA_963377175.1 Effrenium voratum
TGTTGTTGTTGTTGTTGTTGTTGTTGTTGTTGTTGTTGTTGTTGTTGTTGTTGTTGTTGTTGTTGTTGTTGTTGTTGTTGTTGTTGTTGTTGTTGTTGTTGTGTTGTTGTTGTTGTTGTTGTTGTTGTTGTTGTTGTTGTTGTTGTTGTTGTTGTTGTTGTTGTTGTTGTTGTTGTTGTTGTTGTTGTTGTTGTTGTTGTTGTTGTTGTTGTTGTTGTTGTTGTTGTTGTTGTTGTTGTTGTTGTTGTTGTTGTTGTGGTCGTCGTCGTCGTCGTCGTCGTCGTCGTCGTCGTCGTTGTGGTTGTTGTTGTTGGTGGTTGTGTTGGTGGTGGTGGTGGTGGTGGTGGTGGTGGTGGTGGTGGTGGTGGTGGTGGTGGTGGTGGTGGTGGTGGTGGTGGTGGTGGTGGTGGTGGTGGTGGTGTTGTTACTTGACTATATACCCTTGAGTTTGCGGCCATGAGGTTCACCTCCCGGGTGTCGCAGGTCTACCTGGAGCTCACCATCGGCAACTCCACCTGGCCCATCGGCGGTGGGGAGTTCCTCTCCAGCGACGGCCCCCAGCCAGGCGGGAGACCCGCTTTCGACCTGTTGGTTTTCCAGCGGCCCATGTTTATGCCATTTGGCTGTGGGTCAAAACCGTTTTGGTATCCCACTTTGGGGTAGGTGAATTCACCACCCATTTTAGAACCTATTTTAGTGGTTGGATTGAATCGGATGTTCACTTTGAGTCATGGGAATTTGGGATTCCATGTGTTTGGTCCATAAGCAGCCTTTTGACCTTTTGGTTCATGAAAGGTTGGCCCATTTTGTGTCATTTGTCCAATTTGATCCGGAAGTCATGACCCCCACAAGGTGAATAGCCTGGTTGCAGGTCCTTGTTGGCCCATGTTTAAGTCATGGACCCTTGTCATTTTCCAGGTCCGGAAGGGCAATGGAGAGTCGTGTGTTATTCCTGGCTGGTCTTTGGTACGCTTCACCAGGTGTCTCTGTTTAGTGGCTTGCCGATGGGGTGTAAGGGCTGCGGATCGGGGCCACATCAGAAGGGTCCCCGTGCCAAGGTTTCACGAGCACCATGTCTCCTGCGAGTTCCGGTGGGCTGTTAGCAGTTTCCTTCTTTGATGAGTTTGATAGCGCTAATGCATGAGTGGCTATTGGGCTGGCTCTTGGTAAATTGTGCGGAATTACATGTGAAGAGAAGAGCTATTCTCAGGTGGAGTCAGGAATCATGTACAACATGCATTCTATCACGGCCTGACTCAAATGATAAGTTGAAAGACACAATGAGGTCTCTTCGAAACCCACCAACCAGTTTCTGCCGATGGTTCCAGCCCAAACCTTCGGGTAGCAAAAGGCCCTCCCCTTTTGGTTTGGTTTGTTCCCCATAAGGGGGCGAAATAGCCCTAATAACATAGCCTTCAATGCTTTTACCAACCCATCCCGCTTCAAGCTGCGGTCCTGCGATTGAAGCATCAGTGGATGGCACAGTATACATTCCACCTGTGCTCTTGAAGAGATATGGCAACTGTTCTATGAAGCGACAGTGTTCTGATGTGGCCAAGGTTGCGAAAGTGTTAACAGTAAACAGCTCTTTACATGGTAAGTCTCCATTTAGACTGAATTCGTTTGGTTTCCACACCAAAGCAAGTTTGGGAAGGTCAAGACAGCTTGTTTATGTCTTGCTTTGCAAAGAACCCTTAAAAGCACACCATTGAATGGGTCGATTGGTCGAGACGCCCGGGGACTCGGAACAAGCAGGCACGAGTTCCTTTGGGAGCCGGGACCGAGCAAGCCACAGGCTTGGTCAAACTTCCCATTTGGGAGGGTGCTTTCGTGGTTAAGTAGTTCTGACCGTGGCTCGTTTCCAGGCTTTTCACCCCTGCAATTCTTTTCCATCAAACTCTCCTTGGAATTGAGAGCCATTTGAACAGATGGAGTTTGGAAAGGGGAGGAAAGACTGATGGAAGAAAGGAAATCTGGATGCTTCCAAGCATGAAGCTGACGGGGCTTTGCAAGCCACTGTCCACTTGGTGGTTGTCAAAATTAAGGGCATCCTTTTTGGGGTCCCCCTTTAAATGGCAGCACAAGGCGGCACCAGTACCAAACGGGGGGGTACAAGTTCGACATCCCCCCCATTTCCATGGCGCAAAATGCATGTCCTTTGTTCCTCAAAACTGGCAAGATGATGCGCACTTGAGTCCAAATCAGCGGTTGCTTCATATCCGCATATTGAAAAGAATTGTTCAAAACACCTTGTCTCAAATTTGGGACTTCTCCAACGCAATTGGTTCGGGTTTCTTTTCAAGAACCACTGCAGCAACTGGCATTGAGTTGTGGATTTGTTTCAACGCCACCCCAAAATAGCGGGGCAAGCGTCGTGGAAAGCCCACAAAGAGATTTATCAAAAGCAGATGCTTCAAACAAGTACAGTGTACAGTTTTTCTTGGTTGGGTTCCATGCCCATTGTCAAGCGAGAAAAAAGCTAAAAACACGAGCACCATTTGCAGACCCGCTCGGGGTGCCATGAATGCAACACGCACGCGCAGGCAACCGCATGTGGGGCCAGAAGTTGCGGAAGGTCAAAGAGACGCCCTCGATCCTGGCGGGATGCCAAGCTTCAAGGTTTCAGGGTGCCCTTCCAAAAACTTGCAGGGGTCCATTGTTTGAACCCCAGACAGACTTAAACCCAGTTGATTTCCCGGTTTTGAGGCTACCTTGGGGTAGTCCAATGGGATCACATTTTGGTGTGTCTCTTTTTGAGGGTGCCCTTTCTGGGATGGTTTAGCCAGGAACCAGAGGAAAGTGATATTGTTGGTGGGTCCACTATTTTGAGACGAACTGACATGGAACATGAAAGAGTGGCCCCGAAAGTTGTTGGGTGCAACATGGAATGACCCACGGCACTAATGTATAGCGAGCTCACCGTTGATGGAGGACACTTAGGGGTGCTGTTTTGGGATGGCCTCGTGCTGTTAGGCAATTTGGTTCTCTGGGGGAAGCAACCTGTTTAGGCCATCGGCGCAGCTCCGTTAGGCTCAAGATTGCCATCCAGGGGACATGCAACCAGCTTGAAATCCCAACACTGCTCACTGCCCCAAACCTTCAGACCACCTTACTAAAGTGTCGAAAGAAGAGGCCCTTCCGTTTTGGCCCGTGTTCAGGGCCGAGCTTGTTTTGCGAAGCCCTTGTTTAGAGGTGTCCCACTACGGAGCATGGGTTAAGATTAGCAAGCCCGCCCCATCTTAAACATTCCGGATTCGGGGCTCTAAAGAGGTGAAGAACAAAGCTTTGTTGCCTTTTACAACCCCCAGTCGGTTCAACTACTTGAGAAAGCCCTGATCTCGTCTTGGACACCTGCCTGGCCCATTTTCCTTCACTAAGGACAACGAGTCGCAGAAGAACGCGATACAAGGGTCTTGCCGACGAAGTTTGCGGCGATTGTGCAGGGTCTAAGCATGTGTCCTGTGGCCAACAGACCTGCTTACTTAGGCTTAGTACGGATGGCACCCATGGTAAGGATGTTTTGAAAGGGAACATGAGCATGACCCACGGGTGTGCGTCGACAAAAACATCCCTCCCCTCCGAACAGTGAACCGGATTGGCAGCACAGCCTTACGCAACTGTTCCCCCCTTTTCATCAAACAGGAGAGGTTTGGTCAAAATTATCAGTAGTCTACGGTTCATTTGGGAGAAGCATGGGGGCGACTCACAAAATTTGTCCATGTACTTTGGAGGGAGTTGCGCGGGGGCGGGGGGGCAAGTAATTTCGAGATCAGGTGGTTCCCATTAGCTCGAGTTGAGGATCATTTGATTCAGCGTAGCAGCCAAACATGAGCCGCAATCAAAAGCAATTTTGACCGTGCATAGTGTCTGCCATGGGATGTGTGGCAGGCATGCTTGCTGGAAAGCCAAGCCGGGCGGATTATTGGGTCGTGAAAAACCTCGTTCACATGTCCTGCGAAACCCAGGGTATCCCTTGGCGAATTAGTCGTGGCGCAAGCAAACTTTGTGACAGAAGCGAGTATTTCCCGCAACCATAGGTTTCCTTTAAGGTGAGTTTGGTTTAGCATAGATGGCGCCGGTGTTACCCTGGTAGCCAATTTTCCAGTCCGATCGATCCCAAAACCATAGCAAGCGGCTCCCTGAATCCTAACGCCAGGCTGAAGCGTCTTCTGAGCTTTGTCCAGGCAATGATCGGCACGTATGTGTGTTGCGATGGATGTCGGGCCAATTATCGCCACCCATTTTTTCTGGGTTGCGACCCATTAAAAGGCCTGCGGACGACAATCTTTTGGGGGGACCCTTTTTTAGGTTCCTCTCACCGCCTCTCACCAAATTGAAGGTATGAATGGGGGGGGCCTGTCTGGGCCTTTGAGGCTTTGAAAATCGATGGGTTCCACTGTTTTCAGTTGGTTCCAGTTGTTCCGTGGGGCTCCCAGGTTGGTCGGGTTCTGTGGAGGTCTACGCAGGGCGCAAGCCGCAGTTGTTTCCTTCACGGGCAGGGCTTGTCAAGTGAGGCAACGAATAATTATCAGGGTTCCTCCTCTCGGCGTTGCCAAGAGTGCTTGTTTGTTTGTTGGCTTGCTTGCGTGCGTGTGCGATTGCTTGCGTTGCGCGTGTGAGTTCGTGATTGCTTGCTTGCGTGTGTGTGTGTGTGCGCGCCATTGTTTGCTTGCTTGCTGAAATGCTTGCGTGCGTGCGTGCGTGCGCGATTGCTTGAATGCGCGCGTGAGTTCGTGATTGCTTGCTTGCTTGCATGTGTGCGCGTGATTGTTTGCTTGCTTGCTTGCTTGCTTGCTTGCTTGCTTGCGTGCGTGCGTGCGTGTGCGTGCGTGCGTGCGTGCGTGCGCGTGCTTGCTTGCTTGCTTGCTTGCTTGCTTGCTTGCTTGCTTGCTTGCTTGCTTGCTTGCTTGCTTGCTTGCTGGCTCGCTCGCTCGCTCGCTCGCTCGCTCGCTCGCTCGCTCCCTCCCTCCCTCCCTCCCTTGCTTGCTTGCGCGCACGCGCGGGCGGGCGCGGGCGGGCGTACGTGCACGATTGCTTGCGTGCGTGCCTGAGTTCGTGTTTGCTTACTTGCGTGCGTGTGCACGCGTATTGTTTGCTTCCTTGCTTAATTGCTTGCTTGGGCGTGCGTGCGTGCGTGCGTGCAAGCGTGCGTGCGTGAATGCTTTCTTTCGTGCGTGTGTGCGCGTGATTGTTTGCTTGCTTGCTTGCTTGCTTGCATGTGTGCGTGTGATTGCTTGCTTGCTTGCTTGCTTGCTTGCTTGCTTGCTTGCTTGCTTGCTTGCTTGCTTGCTTGCTTGCTTGCTTGCTTGCTTGCTTGCTTGCTTGCTTGCTTGCTTGCTTGCTTGCTTGCTTGCTTGCTTGCTTGCGTGCGTGCGTGCGTGCGTGCGTGCGTGCGTGCGTGCGTGCGTGCGTGCGTGCGTGCGTGCGTGCGTGCGTGCGTGCGCGTGACTGTTTGCTTGCCTCATTTTTTTGCTTGCTTGCTGGCGTGCGGCGTGCGCGCGCGTGTGCGCGGGAGTGTGCGTACGTGCTCGATTGCTTGCGTGTGTGCGCGAGTTCGTGATTGCTTGCTTGCTTGCGTGCGTGCGTGCAAGCGTGCGTGCGTGCGTGCGTACGTGATTGCTTGCTGGCGCGTGTGCGCGTGATTGTTTGCTTGCTTGCTTGCTTGCTTGCGTGCGTGCGTGCGTGCGTGCGCTTGCGCGTGTGATTGCTTGCTGGCTGGCTGGCTGGCTGGCTTGCCTGCTTGTTTTGACACATACCCAGTCTTGCCATGCAAGAGTGTATCGTATAGTCAGTGCCGGAGGGAAGGATAGCGGCTTGCGTACCGGACAACAAAAAACCTCCATACCGCACTCACGGAGTTGGTTGCCCTTTCAAGTTGGTTTAAAAGGAAACCAAAAGGAAAACAGCCATTGCTGCGGTCCTCCCTATTCGTGGCAGTGTAAGAGTGTATGTAGTATCAACGTATAAGGTCAAAAACCAACGTTGCGTTTCTTAAACAAAGTCTTAATCAGGGACCCTATCAATGTCCAACAAAAGGTTCCCCATTGAAAATCACACCATGTGAGCTGTGTTTATGTTTGTTAGATGCCCACAAACCTTCCATTCGAATGTACAAAACGCCCGGCCCTGTGGCCCCTGTTTCCTTCTGCTGAGTTTCCGTGTGAAAATAGACGTTTAGAGAAAAGAAACATGATTTGTTTTGTTGACATTGGGATTTTGAGGAACTCTCGCAACGCAAGAGTGTTTTAGTTTGCGCCGATTTCGTCCACGAAGTTCCTCACATTTCAGATGCTCATGTCTGCTTTTGAGCTAGGCGCCCTTTTGGATGGCACCCATTTTCCATTTCGCTCCAAGGTGGCCCTTTTGACAGAAACCTAGATCCTCCATAGGAACTTATACAGGGTTCCCAGATGTTCCCCCTTTTTTCAAGCTCATGCAATACAATCGAACATGTGCATTTCTCCCCCCCTTCGAACCGTTCTTCTTGGGCCCTGCACCATCCTCCAGGCAACCGAAGCATGGAGGAGCAGCCAATGAGCGATGGAAAACGCATCACAAAAAGACGCCTGCCTTGTGTGTCTCATGGTCAAAAGACCCTCTTACTTGGGGTTAATATGGATGGCCATCCACCTGGTAGTAAGGATCCTTAATCACCATTACAATGGTTCGGGGAACCATAGGCCATACAAGGAGGTTTGACCATGGCTCGCATGCAAAAAGGTTCAGCAAAGGATTTGGACCCCAAAAAGATGGCATTCGAATTCCCCCTGCTGGTTTCCCTTTAAACCAACCTGAGAAGAAGGATTCCGAGCCTCAAGCAATAAAACAGGACATACCCAGTTCTTTGCTGGCCGCATTGGTTTGCTTTGAGGAGAACAAGTGATTTTATGAGGGTTTCTTCACACGATGCTGCAGTGGAACGGCTTTTTATGTTGAGTAATTATTTGGAACCCTACACATGTCGAAGCAGGACGTTGCAGCCTGTCACGTCACGCGTGTCTTTGATGGGCTCGAAGAATTCCAAGTCATTTGAGAACGTACTTGACATTCCACGATTCTTTGCTTCCGCGCACGCATTCGCAATGCCACCACGCAAGCGGCCCAGCGCCGCGATGCCGAGCTCGGCCAAGCGGCCCGCGGCCAAGCTGCTCGCGGCCAAGCGGCCCGCGGCCAAGGGAGCAGCAAAGTTTCCGATTACGTGGACAGACTGGCCAGGTGAGGGCGATGGATATTTGAAAGGGGGGGTGCAAGCCCGCTACGTGGACCAGGAAGCAGAGAGCTTGGACCGGACGAAGTTAGAAGAGACCCTGAAGGAGTTGGAAAGCGCAGTGGATGGGGCGGAATGGAGGGAAGATGAGAATGGCTTAACGGCGCCGGGTGGATTTGAGATGAGGTGTTCTATTGGGGTCGAGGATCAAGAAGATTATGTGCCTTCTCTGAGCTGGTGTGTTTTGGAATGAGTCAGTAAGGGGTAAAGCAAAGGTGTCCGTTATATTCAATAGAAAGGGGGTACTAAAGCAAAGGTGCCGTTTTTTCCGCTCGAATGATTTGGAGGTGATTTGCCATGCCCATGATTGCCAAATTTGCTTGGGCAGGTAATTGCCATACAGACCCCGGAACACTCTCTGGTGGTTGGCAACCTGGGGTGCCATCCCTTTGTGGAGTTGGAGTGGATGTGGTTTGGCAACTCTGACGGCTCTACCTCCATCCCAGTGCCGGACCAGGACATCAGCAAAGATGCCAAGCAGCTTTGCAAAAGAGCGATTGAGGACGTGAATACCTTTATCTTTCATCAAGAACACTGAGGCACAGAAGACTGGCTACAAATTTCTTCAGGGAGATCTCCACCGAGAGCGGATTCCGTGCGACATCCATTTAGGAGTGAAGTCCGGCGTGGTAGAGCTTGGCTGCGGGTGGAAGCCTCCAGGATCTCCCCTCATCGAAATCTGGGGAAGATTCATTTGAAACGTAGTAAAGAATGGGTTCCCAAAAATCCAAGGCCCTTTTAGTAGCAATTTAGGGGGAAGTATGTGACACACACATTTTTCACGTCGACGTGGTGAACTTCCTGCGCGGATCACATCACCGCAGGTGATCCAGCAGACTGACCCAGAGGTGTTTCGCGGTGTGATGCGTATCCTGAGGCTTGATCCAAGACTGCCAAACCATGGCAAGAGCTATTTATTAAAACCAGGTAAACTGAATTGCCATTAGAGCCGACGAAGCCGGTTGGAGGACATTTCAGAGAATATAAGAATTAAATAGAATTAAGGTTTTTCGCTTTTGTTTTTTTCAATCTCGCTTGTTCTCTTGATTTTTCTCTTAGCCTTCTACGGCGCACTTTAGGCCTTGCTATTGGAAACAATGAGCCCCTAGGAAAAGCCTCTTTGCCCGGCAACCCCAAAACATTACGTTACATGATGTCACCCCCTGGCCCACACTAGCATTTACATCACATAACATGATCCCGTCCTTGATTCGTCCTTGATTCTGGCCACTATGTCCGGGACCCCCTATTACGTGACGTTTCCCTATTACATTGACGTCTAGTGACCCTGCGATCTATAAGGCTAGTGGGATTTTGGTTAGGGCTAGGCATGCCAGCAAAGACATTGGGTGGTGTGTTGGGGTTTGACAGGTGCAGGTTGGAAGTTGAGAGATTCGTTGAAAGGAGGTAAATTTGTCGTAATTGTAGGAATAATGCTATTGGCTTGCATTAGCGAACCCCAGCATTGTTGCTATAGAGGAGTGGCAGAGTGCAAGCCACGTTTGACGGAGTATTCTGAAGAATTGTTAAGTGTTTTTTCTTTAAACCTTTGTTATTTCGAAGCCCCTAGTAGGAGAATTTTGTTGGTTTGCTGCTATAATTATTTTATATAATTGGATAGGAAAATAGGAAATATACATAATTTATTTTGTTTTACGAATATTGTTTTTAATTATTAATCATTATAATTACTTATTTGTATCATTTAATTCAAACTAATAATATAGTTTGATGATAATATTTATATTTAATTAATATATATTATGTTTAGTTTAAGCTAAATTTGAATTAAAAACAATTATTGATTATAAGATAATACATTTTAAATAGTTATATATATAAATTTAATACATTTAATTAACCATGTTAATTATGTTAAATATATACATTATAAACTTAATGTATATTTACTATATTATTATTATATATATAATTATTATATATATATATTAAAATAAAAAAAAATATATTAAAATATATATAATTTAAAAAATGAATAAATAATATTAATTATATATAATTATTAATTATTTATATCATTGTTAAGATTAAATGAAATAAATAAATTATTGATATGTTTAATAAACATAAAATAAAAAGTAATATGTATAATTAAGTAAATATTAAATTAAGTTAATAACTTTAAATAAAAGAACAAACACATTATATATATATAATTTTTATTTTGTTTACATTAAATGGTATATTTTTATAAATATTACTCATTGTTTTATTAATAATGGTTTTATAAATCTATAATTGTATATATGTATTGTTTAAATTTACTCTATAAAACGAAACCGTGAAACTTGCTCGTCGCATTTGCGCGCGTTTTCCCGGACTGCTTTTCCGAAAAATCCCGGATATTTCGGAAAATTGGTCCGGGCTGCCCCTGGAAGATGTAACCGCTTCATATTTCCTACGGACCGCTTACCCAAATCTGTCCGGGCTACCCCGGCCATAATCCGGAAGATGCAGTGGCTTCATTTTTTGTAGGGACCAATTTCCCGAAATATTCCAGATATTTCGGGAAAATCGCAGCCATCCACCATTTTCTCGAAATATTCCGAATATTTTTGGAACCGGCTTCCCGAAATATTCCAAATATTTCGGGAAATGCTGTCGTCGAAATATCCGGAATCTTTCGGAAAAATGGTCTGGAGTGCAATTATCGAAATATCCGGGATATTTCGGAAAAATGGTCCGGGCTTTGAACGAAACTGTTGTGTCTTCCAGATAAAGAGTCGGGGCCTATATCTGCCTGTCCGTAGCAATGTTGGCTGAAATCTTGGCCCAATACTCGTCGCATGCGAAAAGCATGCTGCCGTTCTCCGAACACAGGGCGCGAGACGCACTGAGGGCCGGGCTGGTCGCGATAAGGTCACGCCAAAGAGTCAGTGAAAGGCGGTCGCCTGAGCAAGGTGAGAACGGATTTGCTGGCTGTTGGCCTCAAAAGATCCATCCACACACGCAGTTGTTGTAAGCGCAAGCGAAAACGCGATCGACCAGAAAATTCCTGGGTACAAGCAAAGCCGAACTGATTTCGCCCAAAGCATTGGGAAAAACACAACTGGTCGCAACAATCGGCCGCGGCTCACAGTTGGTGCCTGAGTTGCCGAAAATGTCTTGCCGGTCGGGCTCTATAAGATTTGCTCTGTTCTTGGCACATCCACCACAGCCTGGACCTCGGCCCCTGAGAGCTCGGCCCTTTTTTGGCACCCGCCTCAACTTACCCCTAATTGCTGGTTTGCCAGCGGCCGCGTGCAACTGGGGCATGCGCAGCCGAGAGCTCGCACGCGAGTTCTTGCAGCCCGACTGCGTCACGGCTCTCGGGCTCGGAGTCGGACGCGTGCACGTGCGCAGGCGAAGTCTGTGGCATGTCGACGTCAGAATCCGGCGCGCTGCGCGCCGGAGGTGTGTCTCTTTTCGTCTCTGTCTCTCTATCGGTGTCTTTCTCTGTCTCTCTTTGTCTGGTCTCTCTGTCTCTGGTATCTGTTTCTTTGTCTGTCTGTCTGTTTGTCTGTCTGTGTCTGTGTCTGTGTCTGTGTCTGTGTCTGTATCTGTGTCTGTGTGTCTGTGTCTGTGTGTCTGTGTCTGTGTGTCTGTGTGTTTGTGTCTACGTGTCTGTGTTTGTGTTTGTGTTTGTCTTTGTGTCTGTGTTTGCGTTTGTCTTTGTATCTGTGTTTGTCTTTGTCTCTTGTGTTGTCTCTGTCTTTGTCTCTGTCTTTGTGTTTGTTTGTGTTTGTTTGTGTTTGTGTTTTTAGTTTGTTTGTTTGTCGATTTATTGAATTGTTTGAAGTTAATATAGGTTAAGTTTTATGAATTTATAAACTATATTTAATTTTACATAAAACATTTTGTGTAATTGATTTTCAGAAATTTTATTATATTGTTATTTTACATAATAGTACATATTTTTTAATTAAATTAAATCAAATTAAAAAAAGAAATTAATAAATATATAAATATATTTTATAATATAATGAATAATTCAATCTAAATTTGTAAATCAAATATTCGAAGACACTAATAATAAAACAAAATCGGGAAATAAAATCTCGTCCATCCAGAACCTAGCGCCACTTTAGGCACGGAAATTATATTACCCCTAGCCAAACCAAACACACAAAAAAAAACAAAAAATCTCGATCTAAAAAACATAAATTCCCTATAACTCAAGAAATAAATAATTCCTTCGAATATCTACAAAATCACCTATATTTTATACCTAAATACTTATTATATATGTTATTTAAACCTAAAACAAATAATAATCTATTTAGATTAATTATACAAATTTAATTTAAATATCAATTTTTCAATTTTTATTTAATATATATATATTTATACTATATAACTTTATTATATTATTTTCAATTCAACATATTCATTTATCCAATATTTACCTAAATATATTATTAATTCCTAAAAATTATATATATCCATATAATTCTAATAAATTAAGAATTTTCATCCTAAAATAATATGTTTTAAATCTAAGCCCTAAAATCATAAACCATATCTTAACCTAAACCCTAAGCCTTAACCCTAAAACCAGAAGCCACAAGCACCTAAAAACAGCAGCTGCATTGTTGTGCCAACCTATCAACTCGAAACGTATCTTTCCGATCAAGAAAGCATGTGTTAATAAACCCCGAGAAATATATATTTATATATACAAATATTTTTATATATTATGGAGATCTTAAGGGGGGGGTGTAAGAGTTAGACCAGACCTTGCCCATCTTTTTTCTATAAAAAAACCCAGGGTCCCCCCCGCACTTTTAGCAACATTTTCAAACAGCACCTCAAACAGCACATTTTCAAAAATCAACATTTTAAAGCAGGTAATTTCCTAGTAAGTTCATCCATATTTTAAAATATAAATTTTGAAGTAAACTTTACAAAAAATAAATTTTGCAAAATTTTCAAAAAGTATAAATTTTAAAAAATAAATTTTAAAAAATAAATTTTCCAAAATATAATTTTACAAAATATTCAATATATTTTCCAAAAATTATGATAAATTATTATACAATAAATTTTATTACACATTTTGTAGACATATTATGGGCAAGGTCTGGTTCATTCGTTTTTGAGGGGACAATGTTCATTTTTAGGTCTTTTTATTATTTTATCACATGTTGTTTCATTATAACTATTATTTCCTATTTTTGTTCTGAACAATCCCATTATTCCAATTGCATGTATTATTGTATATCTAAGTTCGTTAATTCTATACTCATAATTTAAAAATTCATTTACAAAATCAAAATCATTATCGATCAATACATCATATTTTAAACGTTTAATATTAAAAGACATATTGTAGAATTTGTTTACCATACAAAAATACTTAAAAATGAATTCATTATTAGATCCTTCGTCGTCACATTCTAATAAACTATCAAACCCTTCTATAATTAAGAAATTATTCATTTCAATAAACACATATTTCTAAATCATCATCAAGAGTTTCATTATTTATAACATTAATATCTGTATTATTTATATTATTATTTTTTATAATTCTATTGTAATTATTGCATATCATGTATTGACAAATATTATTACAAACGCCATTTGTAAAACCCCGTTCAATTGGTAATTTTAGCATCTCAGAGTCTTCACATTTATAACTCATAAATTTTGTTTTCATTTTTTTTAACATCAATATCATTACGGACTGTATCACTCATCACACTATATAATAGTATTATAAAGGATGTCTTTAAATATTTTTACAGGAATTTTAATGTTAAATTAAAATTAAATTAAAAAATTAAACTTAAATTAGATTATATAGATAGAATTTGATAATTTAAATTCAGGATAATAATTTAATTGATGACTATTAAATTGTGTATATATCTTACCTCTTTCATGCATCATTTTTAAAATAATATTAATATCTCTCACTGCATTTTTAACATTAAACTGTTTACTCTTTTAATGTCTTCTTTTACATCAAGCCCTTCCCTACTATGATAAGTCAACATCCATAATATACCTTCAATCATTTTATATGTTTTCTTACTGGCTTTCAGAAATACTCTAACATAACTATAAGGTGGTCTTCCATACACAATTAAAAATATTAAAATCTCGTCTTCTACATTTCTTTCATCTATTTTTTTAATCTCCAAAATATGTTCTATTATATTTTGATGTCGTCGCCATCTTCTACAAATTCTACATACATCTTCTTCGTCCAACGCATAATTATTAATATTATTCACTATTCCATTATGTAAATTCAATGTATACAATTCCATATTTTCCTTTTTAAAATGGCAACAATCATAGCATTGTTTATTACTATAACTATTGATTTTGGTTTTCATCATCTCACTATATAATATATATAGGTAATATTTCTTTAAATAGTTTTACATTAATTTTAATTTTAAGTTAAAATTAAATTATATTATTATAGTTAAATCAAAAATTATCATCATTTACAACTACAATTACATAATTTACAAAATGGGATGATATTTTCTATTGTATGAGTTAATTTATTATCTTTTCGTTATGCTGTTAGATGAGTTATTATATTACCATTTTTCATATCAATAGTAAAACCGCAACCGCAGTAATTACATTGATTATTTATATTATCTAAAAACCATTGAGTATTTACATAACCTTCTCTAGGTATGCTTCTTTTTGCTTTCCTGTCTTGTTCCTTATAATTCAAAATTGTCCTTTCAAAATAACTCATAATACATTTTTGATTAAATACATCACATAAAAAGTAATGTGTATAATTAAGTAAATATTAAATTAATTTAATAACTTTAAATAAAAGAACAAAAACAATGAGCACCATTTGCAGACCCGCTCGGGGTGCCATGAATGCAACACGCACGCGCAGGCAACCGCATGTGGGGCCAGAAGTTGCGGAAGGTCAAAGAGACGCCCTCGATCCTGGCGGGATGCCAAGCTTCAAGGTTTCAGGGTGCCCTTCCAAAAACTTGCAGGGGTCCATTGTTTGAACCCCAGACAGACTTAAACCCAGTTGATTTCCCGGTTTTGAGGCTACCTTGGGGTAGTCCAATGGGATCACATTTTGGTGTGTCTCTTTTTGAGGGTGCCCTTTCTGGGATGGTTTAGCCAGGAACCAGAGGAAAGTGATATTGTTGGTGGGTCCACTATTTTGAGACGAACTGACATGGAACATGAAAGAGTGGCCCCGAAAGTTGTTGGGTGCAACATGGAATGACCCACGGCACTAATGTATAGCGAGCTCACCGTTGATGGAGGACACTTAGGGGTGCTGTTTTGGGATGGCCTCGTGCTGTTAGGCAATTTGGTTCTCTGGGGGAAGCAACCTGTTTAGGCCATCGGCGCAGCTCCGTTAGGCTCAAGATTGCCATCCAGGGGACATGCAACCAGCTTGAAATCCCAACACTGCTCACTGCCCCAAACCTTCAGACCACCTTACTAAAGTGTCGAAAGAAGAGGCCCTTCCGTTTTGGCCCGTGTTCAGGGCCGAGCTTGTTTTGCGAAGCCCTTGTTTAGAGGTGTCCCACTACGGAGCATGGGTTAAGATTAGCAAGCCCGCCCCATCTTAAACATTCCGGATTCGGGGCTCTAAAGAGGTGAAGAACAAAGCTTTGTTGCCTTTTACAACCCCCAGTCGGTTCAACTACTTGAGAAAGCCCTGATCTCGTCTTGGACACCTGCCTGGCCCATTTTCCTTCACTAAGGACAACGAGTCGCAGAAGAACGCGATACAAGGGTCTTGCCGACGAAGTTTGCGGCGATTGTGCAGGGTCTAAGCATGTGTCCTGTGGCCAACAGACCTGCTTACTTAGGCTTAGTACGGATGGCACCCATGGTAAGGATGTTTTGAAAGGGAACATGAGCATGACCCACGGGTGTGCGTCGACAAAAACATCCCTCCCCTCCGAACAGTGAACCGGATTGGCAGCACAGCCTTACGCAACTGTTCCCCCCTTTTCATCAAACAGGAGAGGTTTGGTCAAAATTATCAGTAGTCTACGGTTCATTTGGGAGAAGCATGGGGGCGACTCACAAAATTTGTCCATGTACTTTGGAGGGAGTTGCGCGGGGGCGGGGGGGCAAGTAATTTCGAGATCAGGTGGTTCCCATTAGCTCGAGTTGAGGATCATTTGATTCAGCGTAGCAGCCAAACATGAGCCGCAATCAAAAGCAATTTTGACCGTGCATAGTGTCTGCCATGGGATGTGTGGCAGGCATGCTTGCTGGAAAGCCAAGCCGGGCGGATTATTGGGTCGTGAAAAACCTCGTTCACATGTCCTGCGAAACCCAGGGTATCCCTTGGCGAATTAGTCGTGGCGCAAGCAAACTTTGTGACAGAAGCGAGTATTTCCCGCAACCATAGGTTTCCTTTAAGGTGAGTTTGGTTTAGCATAGATGGCGCCGGTGTTACCCTGGTAGCCAATTTTCCAGTCCGATCGATCCCAAAACCATAGCAAGCGGCTCCCTGAATCCTAACGCCAGGCTGAAGCGTCTTCTGAGCTTTGTCCAGGCAATGATCGGCACGTATGTGTGTTGCGATGGATGTCGGGCCAATTATCGCCACCCATTTTTTCTGGGTTGCGACCCATTAAAAGGCCTGCGGACGACAATCTTTTGGGGGGACCCTTTTTTAGGTTCCTCTCACCGCCTCTCACCAAATTGAAGGTATGAATGGGGGGGGCCTGTCTGGGCCTTTGAGGCTTTGAAAATCGATGGGTTCCACTGTTTTCAGTTGGTTCCAGTTGTTCCGTGGGGCTCCCAGGTTGGTCGGGTTCTGTGGAGGTCTACGCAGGGCGCAAGCCGCAGTTGTTTCCTTCACGGGCAGGGCTTGTCAAGTGAGGCAACGAATAATTATCAGGGTTCCTCCTCTCGGCGTTGCCAAGAGTGCTTGTTTGTTTGTTGGCTTGCTTGCGTGCGTGTGTGTGTGTGTGCGCGCCATTGTTTGCTTGCTTGCTGAAATGCTTGCGTGCGTGCGTGCGTGCATGATTGCTTGAATGCGCGCGTGAGTTCGTGATTGCTTGCTTGCTTGCATGTGTGCGCGTGATTGTTTGCTTGCTTGCTTGCTTGCTTGCTTGCTTGCTTGCTTGCTTGCTTGCTTGCTTGCTTGCTTGCTTGCTTGCTTGCGTGCGTGCGTGCGTGCGTGCGTGTGCCTGCGTGCGTGCGTGCTTGCTTGCTTGCTTGCTTGCTTGCTTGCTTGCTTGCTTGCTTGCTTGCTCGTCGCTCGCTCGCTCGCTCGCTTCCTCCTTTGCTTGCTTGCGCCCGCACGCACGGCGGGCGCTGGCGGGCGTGATGTGTGTGACGATTGCTTGCGTATGCGTCTGGAAGTCTGCAGGTTTGCTTACCTGCTTTAACTGCTTGCTTGGCTGCAGGCGGCGCGTTTGATAGCAAGTGCCGTGGCGTATGCGGAATGCTTTGTGGCGCGTGTGTGGGCGCGTGAATTATTGTTTATTTGCTTGCTTGCTTGCAAAGTGTGCTGTGATTGTTTGCTTGCTTGCTTGCTTGCTTGCTTGCTTGCTTGTTTGCTTGTTTGCTTGCTTGCTTGCTTGTTTGCTTCGCTTGCTTGCTTCGTTTGCTTGCTTGCCGCTTGCTGGCGCGGCGCGGCGCAAGGCGGGCATGCATGGCGTGGCGCGCAGCGCAAGGCAGCGCAAGGTATGCGCGCAGCGTGGCGTATGCCGCGATCGTTTGCTTGCTTCATTTTTTTGCTTGCTTGCTGGCGTGCGGCGTGCGCGCGCGTGTGCGCGGGAGTGTGCGTACGTGCTCGATTGCTTGCGTGTGTGCGCGAGTTCGTGATTGCTTGCTTGCTTCCGTGCGTGCGTGCAAGCATGCGTGCGTGCGTGCGTACGTGATTGCTTGCTGGCGCGTGTGCGCGTGATTGTTTGCTTGCTTGCTTGCTTGCTTGCTTGCGTGCGTGCGTGCGTGCGTGCGCTTGCGCGTGTGATTGCTTGCTGGCTGGCTGGCTGGCTGGCTTGCCTGCTTGTTTTGACACATACCCAGTCTTGCCATGCAAGAGTGTATCGTATAGTCAGTGCCGGAGGGAAGGATAGCGGCTTGCGTACCGGACAACAAAAAACCTCCATACCGCACTCACGGAGTTGGTTGCCCTTTCAAGTTGGTTTAAAAGGAAACCAAAAGGGAAACAGCCATTGCTGCGGTCCTCCCTATTCGTGGCAGTGTAAGAGTGTATGTAGTATCAACGTATAAGGTCAAAAACCAACGTTGCGTTTCTTAAACAAAGTCTTAATCAGGGACCCTATCAATGTCCAACAAAAGGTTCCCCATTGAAAATCACACCCATGTGAAGATGCCCACAAACCTTCCATTCGAATGTACAAAACGCCCGGCCCTGCCCCTGTTTCCTTCTGCTGAGTTTCCGTGTGAAAATAGACGTTTAGAGAAAAGAAACATGATTTGTTTTGTTGACATTGGGATTTTGAGGAACTCTCGCAACGCAAGAGTGTTTTAGTTTGCGCCGATTTCGTCCACGAAGTTCCTCACATTTCAGATGCTCATGTCTGCTTTTGAGCTAGGCGCCCTTTTGGATGGCACCCATTTTCCATTTCGCTCCAAGGTGGCCCTTTTGACAGAAACCTAGATCCTCCATAGGAACTTATACAGGGTTCCCAGATGTTCCCCCTTTTTTCAAGCTCATGCAGTACAATCGAACATGTGCATTTCTCCCCCCCTTCGAACCGTTCTTCTTGGGCCCTGCACCATCCTCCAGGCAACCGAAGCATGGAGGAGCAGCCAATGAGCGATGGAAAACGCATCACAAAAAGACGCCTGCCTTGTGTGTCTCATGGTCAAAAGACCCTCTTACTTGGGGTTAATATGGATGGCCATCCACCTGGTAGTAAGGATCCTTAATCACCATTACAATGGTTCGGGGAACCATAGGCCATACAAGGAGGTTTGACCATGGCTCGCATGCAAAAAGGTTCAGCAAAGGATTTGGACCCCAAAAAGATGGCATTCGAATTCCCCCTGCTGGTTTCCCTTTAAACCAACCTGAGAAGAAGGATTCCGAGCCTCAAGCAATAAAACAGGACATACCCAGTTCTTTGCTGGCCGCATTGGTTTGCTTTGAGGAGAACAAGTGATTTTATGAGGGTTTCTTCACACGATGCTGCAGTGGAACGGCTTTTTATGTTGAGTAATTATTTGGAACCCTACACATGTCGAAGCAGGACGTTGCAGCCTGTCACGTCACGCGTGTCTTTGATGGGCTCGAAGAATTCCAAGTCATTTGAGAACGTACTTGACATTCCACGATTCTTTGCTTCCGCGCACGCATTCGCAATGCCACCACGCAAGCGGCCCAGCGCCGCGATGCCGAGCTCGGCCAAGCGGCCCGCGGCCAAGCTGCTCGCGGCCAAGCGGCCCGCGGCCAAGGGAGCAGCAAAGTTTCCGATTACGTGGACAGACTGGCCAGGTGAGGGCGATGGATATTTGAAAGGGGGGTGCAAGCCCGCTACGTGGACCAGGAAGCAGAGAGCTTGGACCGGACGAAGTTAGAAGAGACCCTGAAGGAGTTGGAAAGCGCAGTGGATGGGGCGGAATGGAGGGAAGATGAGAATGGCTTAACGGCGCCGGGTGGATTTGAGATGAGGTGTTCTATTGGGGTCGAGGATCAAGAAGATTATGTGCCTTCTCTGAGCTGGTGTGTTTTGGAATGAGTCAGTAAGGGGTAAAGCAAAGGTGTCCGTTATATTCAATAGAAAGGGGGTACTAAAGCAAAGGTGCCGTTTTTTCCGCTCGAATGATTTGGAGGTGATTTGCCATGCCCATGATTGCCAAATTTGCTTGGGCAGGTAATTGCCATACAGACCCCGGAACACTCTCTGGTGGTTGGCAACCTGGGGTGCCATCCCTTTGTGGAGTTGGAGTGGATGTGGTTTGGCAACTCTGACGGCTCTACCTCCATCCCAGTGCCGGACCAGGACATCAGCAAAGATGCCAAGCAGCTTTGCAAAAGAGCGAGTGAGGACGTGAATACCTTTATCTTTCATCAAGAACACTGAGGCACAGAAGACTGGCTACAAATTTCTTCAGGGAGATCTCCACCGAGAGCGGATTCCGTGCGACATCCATTTAGGAGTGAAGTCCGGCGTGGTAGAGCTTGGCTGCGGGTGGAAGCCTCCAGGATCTCCCCTCATCGAAATCTGGGGAAGATTCATTTAAAACGTAGTAAAGAATGGGTTCCCAAAAATCCAAGGCCCTTTTAGTAGCAATTTAGGGGGAAGTATGTGACACACACTGATACGTGCTATTTTTCACGTCGACGTGGTGAACTTCCTGCGCGGATCACATCACCGCAGGTGATCCAGCAGACTGACCCAGAGGTGTTTCGCGGTGTGATGCGTATCCTGAGGCTTGATCCAAGACTGCCAAACCATGGCAAACTGAATTGCCATTAGAGCCGACGAAGCCGGTTGGAGGACATTTCAGAGAATATAAGAATTAAATAGAATTAAGGTTTTTCGCTTTTGTTTTTTCAATCTCGCTTGTTCTCTTGATTTTTCTCTTAGCCTTCTACGGCGCACTTTAGGCCTTGTTATTGGAAAACAATGAGCCCCTAGGAAAAGCCTCTTTGCCCGGCAACCCCAAAACATTGCGTTACATGATGTCACCCCCTGGCCTACACTAGCATTTACATCATATAACATGATTTCGTCCTTGATTCGTCCTTGATTTTGGCAAGATAATACATTTTAAATAATTATATATATAAATTTAATTAAACATGTTAATTATGTTAAATATATATATTATAAATTTAATATATATTTATTATATTATATATATATTAAAAAAATAAAAATATATATAATTTTTAAAAAAAATGAATAAATAATATTAATTATATATAATTATTAATTATTTATATTATTGTTAAGATTAAATGAAATAAATAAATTATTGATAATTTTAATAAACATAAAATAAAACATAATATATATAATTAAATAAATATTAAATTAATTTAATGATTTTAAATAAAAGATTAAAATCATTATATATATATATAGGTATTTTTTTGTTTATATTAAATTATATATTTTTATAAATATTACTCATTGTTTTATTAATAATGGTTTTATAAATTTATAATTATATATATATATTATTTAAATTTACTCTATAAAACAAAATCATGAAACTTGCTCGTCGCATTTGCGCGCGTTTTCCCGGACCGCTTTTCCGAAAAATCCCGGATATTTCGGAAAATTGGTCCGGGCTGCCCCTGGAAGATGTAATCGCTTCATATTTCCTACGGACCGCTTACCCAAATTTGTCCGGGCTACCCCGACCATAATCCGGAAGATGCAGTGGCTTTATTTTTTGTAGGGACTAATTTCCCGAAATATACCAGATATTTCGGGAAAATCGCAGTTATCCACCATTTTCTCGAAATATTCCGAATATTTCGGGAACCGGTTTCCCGAAATATTCCAAATATTTCGGGAAATGATGTCGTCGAAATATCCGGAATCTTTCGGAAAAATGGTCTGGAGTGCAATTATCGAAATCCGGGATATTTCGGAAAAATGGTCCGGGCTTTGAACGAAACTTCCAGATAAAGAGTCGGGGCCTATATCTGCCTGTCCGTAGCAATTTTGGTTGAAATCTTGGCCCAATACTCGTCGTATGCGAAAAGCATGCTGGCGTTCTCCGAACACAGGGCGCGAGACGCACTGAGGGCCGGGCTGGTCGCGATAAGGTCATGCCAAAGAGTCAGTGAAAGGCGGTCGCCTGAGCAAGGTGAGAACGGATTTGCTGGCTGTTGGCCTCAAAAGATCCATCCACACACGCAATTGTTATAAGCGTAAGCGAAAACGCGATCGACCAGAAAATTCCTGGGTACAAGCAAAGCCGAACTGATTTCGCCCAAAGCATTGGGAAAAACACAACTGGTCGCAACAATCGGCCGCGGCTCACAGTTGGTGCCTGAGTTGCCGAAATGTCTTGCCGGCGCGGGCTCTATAAAATTTGCTCTGTTCTTGGCACATCCACCACAGCCTGGACCTCGGCCCCTGAGAACTCGGCCCTTTTTTGGCACCCGCTTCAACTTACCCCTAATTGTTGGTTTGCCAGCGGCCGCGTGCAACTAGGGCATGCGCAGCCGAGAGCTCGCACGCGAGTTCTTGTAGCCCGACTGCGTCACGGCTCTCGGGCTCGGAGTCGGACGCGTGCACGTGCGCAGGCGAAGTCTGTGGCATGTCGACGTCAGAATCCGGCGCGCTGCGCGCTGGAGGTGTGTCTCTTTTCGTCTCTGTCTCTCTATCGGTGTTTTTCTCTGTCTCTTTTTGTCTGGTCTCTCTGTCTCTGGTATCTGTTTCTTTGTCTGTCTGTTTGTCTGTCTGTGTCTATGTCTGTGTCTGTGTCTGTGTCTGTATCTGTGTCTGTGTGTCTATGTCTGTGTGTCTGTGTGTTTGTGTCTACGTGTCTGTGTTTGTGTTTGTGTTTGTCTTTGTGTCTGTGTTTGCGTTTGTCTTTGTATGTGTGTTTGTCTTTGTCTCGTGTGTTGTCTCTGTCTTTGTTTTTGTCTTTGTGTTTGTTTGTGTTTGTGTTTTTAGTTTGTTTGTTTGCCGATTTATTGAATTGTTTAAAATTAATATAGGTTAAATTTTATGAATTTATAAAATATATTTAATTTTACATAAAACATTTTGAATAATTATTTTTAGAAAATTATTATATTATTATTTTACATAATAATATATATGTTTTAATTAAATTAAATAAAAATAAATAAATAAATAAATATATAAATATATTATCTTTAGCTAAACCAAACACACACAAATAACTAAAATATCTCGATCTAAAAAACATAAATTCCCTATAATTTAAGAAATAAATAATTCTTTTGAATATTTACAAAATCACCTATATTTACATCTAAACACTTATTATATATGTTATTTAAACATAAAATAAATAATAATCTATTTAGATTAATTATATAAATTTAATTTAAATATTAATTATTATGTAATATATATATATATATAATTATATTATTATATTATTTTCAATTTAATATATTTATAAATATCTAATATTTACCTAAATATATTATTAATTCCTAAAAATTATATATATCCATATAATTCTAATAAATTAAGAATGTTCATCCTAAAATAATATGTGTTAAATCTAAATCCTAAATTATAAACCAATATTTTAACCTAAATCCTAAACCTTAATCCTAAAACTAGAAGCCACAAACACTTAAAAACAGCAACTGCATTATTGTGCCAACCTATCAACTCGAAACATATCTTTCCGATCAAGAAAACATGTGTTAATAAACCCCGAGAAATATATATTTATATATATAAATATTTTTGTATATATTATGGAGATCTTAAGGGGGGGGTGTAAGAGTTAGACCAGACCTTGCCCATCTTTTTTCTATAAAAAAAACCCAGGGTCCCCCCCGCACTTTTAACAACATTTTCAAACAACACCTCAAACATCACATTTTCAAAAATCAACATTTTAAAATAGGTAATTTCCTAATAAATTCATCCATATTTCAAAATATCAATATTGAAATAAATTTAACAAAATTTTAAAAAATCAATATATTTTCAAAAAATAAATAAAAAACAACAACATATAATTTTACAAAATATTAAAACATATTTTCCAAAAAATATAATAAATTATTATACAATAAATTTTATTACAAATTTTGTAAACATATTATAGGCAAGGTCTGGTTCATTCGTTTTTGAGGAGACAATATTCATTTTTAAATCTTTTTATTATTTTATCATATGTTATTTCATTATAATTATTATTTCCTATATTTGTTCTAAACAATCCCATTATTCCAATTGCATGCATTATTATATATCTAAATTCGTTAATTCTATACTCATAATTTAAAAATTCATTTAAACAATCAAAATTATTATCGATCAATATATTATATTTTAAGTATTTAATATTAAAACACATATTGTAACATTTATTTACCATACAATAATATTTAAAAATGAATTCATTATTAAATCCTTCGTCATCATATTCTAATAAACTATCGAACCCTAAGCCTCCCTAAGGCTCCCCAATCCATGCCATTTACTCAAATTTATCCCCCCCTCACCCCCCCCTTTAAGAACTCCATAAATATATATATATATATATTTAAAAAAAAATATAATTAAAATAATATGTTTATAATCAATTCATCAAGCAATTCAACATATCTCAATTATTCAAAACATATATTAACCAATAAATAACCATATATATTCAACAATAATTTTATCCATTTTAATATATCAATAAAAACAAAAAATAAATCAAAAAAAAAAAATTAATTAATATATATATATATAATATAATCAATACTATATACAACGTACATTATTATCAAATAAATATTATATCTTACGAATCGTTCTCATATTAATCATTTTACCACAACCACAACATATATCACATACTACACAAACAACCCCACACCAAAACCCGGCAATCAAGTCTCAACATATATATATATATTGTGAAAAGAGCTCCATTCCATGCTCTTTATAATCTATGTCTATATATATATATATATGGTATCCCCCCCCTCAGGATTTACCTTTTTGATGAATTCACTGGTATTTGCGGTGTTTTCTACCCTTTTTCGGGCTTTGGGGAGAACAATGTAAAAGAAATATTTGCAAGGACGTTCTGGACGCGTCAGGCTTGATTAAAACCGATTTAATTTAAATCGGACATGGATTCAAGATTCAAGATTCAAAAATCCAGGCCAAAGATTCTTGAATCCAGGCGTCGATTTAAACCGAGTTAAACCGATTTAACTTAAATCGAGCATGGATTCAAAATTCAAAATTCAAGACTCCCTGGAAAAGTTTGGCCTAGATTCTTGAATCTTGAATCCATGCCCGATTTAAGTTAAATCGGTTTAAATCGACGCCTGGATTCAAGATTCCCTGGAAAAGTTTGGCCTGGATTCTTGAATCTTGAATCCATGCCCGATTTAAACTTAAATCGATTTAAATCGGTTTAAATCGAGACCCAAATTCAACATTGCACTTTGCGCGGCTATACTTTAGCACAATGTTGTGCAAGCATCCAAGTCCTGATTATTCCTTCAATCTATTTCAATCTGGGCCCACATTCAAGATTGCAGGTCAAAATTTTCTAAGGAATCTTGAACCCAGGCTCAACTGCAATTTCAGTCGGTCTCAATGGGTTTCACTCGGGCCTGGACTCGCGTTTGCAAAGAAGACTTGTCTGGAGAATATGGGTTCTTTCCTTCTCAAATCCTGTTAAAGCTCATATTGAATTGCAAGTATATATTAGGAAAGGAATTCTATTTAAATTCGCAATCTCAAATTTGATTACCATTAGGATTCTAACCAAATATTTCCGTATTGAGTCCCAATTAAATCCTGTTCAAATTCAAATAAGCATTTAAAGAGCGTTCGTTGGTGGAGATGTGAATTGAGTATGAAAAACGCTACACAACATTGTGTTTTACGATGTTTTCTGACCAAGGTAGTGTTAGGACTAGTAAAAGACAGAAATTTGGGACCTTTGGATTCTTTCCTTATACATTCCATTTAGTATAATTTATCAAATTCGACTTTATTTCTAAGCTTAAGAAAAACATACTCCAGCCAAAATTACAATTTAGATTCGAACTTAAACAACAATTTTTTCTATATCAAATTAAATAATACAAACGCTTTCCTATCCAATAGATCATTGTATATTGAAATTCAATCACTTTGAAAACTAGCTAGTCCTAGTTTGGTCCTAGTCCTAATTAAAAAATCCTTAGTTCTAGGCAAAATATGGTCCTAGCTTACTAAAATACATAGAACATATAAAATATACTATAAAAGAAATTCATTATAAATTATAATTAATATATTAGTCAAGTTCTATATAATTTCTAGCTAAACAATTGAATTTAAAATAAAGAGAATATCCAGGCAGAATTTATATATTAGGACCAACTATTAAACATGATTTATTGTCCACCAAAATCTAATATTTAACATCCAAATGCAATAAGAAGTAGAATTAAATGGTCTAGTCCTAATTTGGTCCTAGATAAGAAATCCTTGGTTCTAGTGTTCGGTTACTCCCTAATTTACTACAATAATTAGAAAATACACAGGATATTGCAGAGGAAGTTTTACTTGAAGATGATTTTTTTGTAAGAATCTAAGGTAAATCGTCTAGTCCTAGTTTGGGTCCTAATCCCAATTAAGAGATCCTAGGTTCTAGTTTCATTGTATCATTTGGTCCTGGTCCTAGTTGAGAGATTGTTCCTCCCAATCCTAGATAGGCAATTCATGCACTAGAGAGGCAACCAAAAGGTAGGTCCCTAAGGGGGGGGGGTAGCATATACATATATATAAAGATTCATTCTGGCTTGCTCTTTTTCCGCGCTGCAAAACCAGATTTGTCTGAAAAATTGAAACTTGAAACTTGCATTAAAAACTAACACCTCTTCCCACTAGGTTATTCAAGACCCCGGGGTCTTCCTGGCCAAGCCCAGGTAAGCCCCAGCCCCAGCCTTGATTAAAGACCACCCCACTTTGTCTGGCCAAGCCCAGAAACTAAAAGGGGGGTTGAGTCTTTCGAGTCGGATTACCCCTCGACTCCTTAAAACTCCAACCGCCGTCATCCCTCAGGGCGGTTTTGAAAAGGGTCGGATTACCCCTCGACCTCACTTCCACTGGGTGGGAGGGTGTGGCCCGCAAGCCGAAATCTGGCGGAACGCAAACCTAATTCATCTTTACATGCCGGGCCGTTACATCAAAGATTCATTCTGGCTTGCTCTTTTTCCGCGCTGCAAGACCAGATTTGTCTGAAAAATTGAAACTTGAAACTTGCATTAAAAACTAACACCTCTTCCCACTAGGTTATTCAAGACCCCGGGGTCTTCCTGGCCAAGCCCAGGTAAGCCCCAGCCCCAGCCTTGATTAAAGACCACCCCACTTTGTCTGGCCAAGCCCAGAAACTAAAAGGGGGTTGAGTCTTTCGAGTCGGATTACCCCTCGACTCCTTAAAACTCCAACCGCCGTCATCCCTCAGGGCGGTTTTGAAAAGGGTCGGATTACCCCTCGACCTCACTTTTGACCTTCTTTCCACGTCCCCCAGTCCTGCCTTTGGCATGCTCAAATTTCGGCAACGATGCTTTGACCGCGGCCAGATACTGGCTTTTGAACACCCCCACATCCGGATGGTTGGGTGTTTTCATTTCAGCCTGAATAGCTAATCCTTCATTGAGGTAAATACGGGCGGTCTTCTGCGCCTGCCAACGTCCTTGGACAAGAATCTTATCCAAAGACCCATGTTTACGAAACCAAAAGGTTGCCCCACCGCGCCTTAAACTGTATGGACGAAATTCAAAAGCGTCCAAGTGCCGATCCTTGAGATATTGCGCGAACTTCTGACGCCACGTATGGGGCGCGGGACACAAATTGACGGGAGTCGCCGAGGACTCCTTCCACTGTGAGAGTCGCCGAACTACATCCGCGACTGACACGGTGACGCTTTCGGCAGCACCCTGCCGCTTACCAGCCTTGGTAAGACCAAGTGAAATGACTGCGGGAGTAAATCCAACTCCCGGAGAAACATGGGATTTCATTATACCCAAAATTTCGCCAGTCCTCAACATGGAATAGAAACCGACAAGGAGCGAAAGGGCAAAAAGCGGATCCTTCCGGAAAAGCGCGAGACCAACTAGCGCGTGAAGGATATCTTCGGAAATTGGAGGCGCACGATTTGGCATTTCATTAGAAACCCAAGTCTTCATGAGCCTCCAGCTTTGCTGGAGCTTGCCTCGTACCTGGGGTTGCGCATCTTGTATGGCGGCTAAAGTATCAGACCCCAGGGCCCTGCCTTCACCATTTGCCCATAAATGCTCCAAATATTCGCCGACCAACTCATCCAAAAAGGATTGATCAGTCGGAAGTACCTTCCCATTAAATTTGAGGAAGGAGAAAAATCCTTTCAAAGCTCGGTCATACCGGACACGAGTAGCAGGTTGAACTGTGATTTGTTTCAAACTTCCAAGTCGCTTGCGAATTTTGACCCTGTCTTCTTTGGTTCTCCCTTCCACACATTTAGGGCTCATTTTACCCATTTTTTCCGGACACTACGCCGACTCGGTCGGTCGGCTGGATTCTGGGACGTGTGGACATACGCCCACACCGGAAAACAACGGGAGGCCAAAAGAAGACAATTGATGCGGGTCAAAGTTCTGCGAAGTTTGCGACTGCTGGTACGCCCTCGGGCAAGGGAATGCATGCATACTAAACTGTCCGTCAAGTGAATAAATTTGGCACGAGCCACTTTGCGTTTCTCAATCCACCACCTGACACTGGTTAAAATGGCCCGGAGCTCCAGGCAATTAATGTGCTCGGGGTCTCCTTTCCAACCCCACCCAGCAACAGTCACCCGCCTCCAGCACTGCGAAGGGATACTAGCCCGCAACCTATGAAACTTCAACTGTTCCTCGGCGGACGAGTGGACTAAAATATCCTCTCCCTTCAAACTGACATGGTTGAGGAATTTCTTGGCGAGAGTGAGCTCTTCCTCCTTCGACCCTCTTTTCCGGGAAAACGATAGGGGGGGTCGCTGCAAAAAATCCATAAAGTTGCGTCCTGTGCCAGGCCTTGTAGCCTCCACTGCGTCTGAAGGGGTCAATTGCGGGCATAGACCCAATACTGATCCCAAGCAGCTCAAAAGAAAAGTGATAACTGTCACGTTCCACGAATTACCAATAAGCGTGAGCCGTGTATCAGTCCTTTGTGTGGGAGTTGCACCACTTTTCGGGAGGCAGCTCTCAGTGTAGTTGATGGGAAACCCCATCATTGCCTCTCGCTCCCGTACATTGGGCAGACGAACCTCGCCAGCCTTGTTGAAAAGACAGTAACAAGTCCTGTACTGGTAAGGGGGGAAACGAAAAGAATCGTCTTCCCATCTCTGACGCTCCTCAGGGGAACACTTGCTGAGTCCCGCCGGCCTATGCCCAGGGAAATTTCGAGGTCGAGATGTGGTAAAGGTCGGTAGTTTCTCAGTTCCCCTCATGGACCATCCAGGTTCTAAATAAATGCTGGGGTCAATAGAGGCGTCAAGCTCGATGTCAACCACGGCTCCGTCTTTCCTATGAACGTTTGGCATGTCAGGGACCTCCCAATCAAACCAGTAAAGTCGAGGTCGATGTGCGACTGAAACTCCTGCTGCATCAATTCGAACGGGTGATAGCTCCACAGATGCTGACATAAGGAGACGGTCCGTGTCGTCCATTGAAGCAACTGACTCCATAAGAAGGCGAACTTGACACCAGGGAAAAGCCTGTTTAACCAGTTCCAGTATCCTAGGAACATGAGCGAACAAGCACGACCGTTCGTCCTTAAGGGCCCCTTTACGGTCAGCGTTGAGTCCACTGACACCTTGGCACGGGGGCCCCGCTCCCACGATGATCAAACTTGCCTGCGAAAAACGAGTGGCCCAACCCTTTACCACCTCGGCATCCACCGTAGTAACATCCTCCCACAAAAGGGAGGCAGGATACCTGGATTCTGTAACCCTCCTGGCCTCTGCGTTCTTCTCGACAGCAATGTGACCCAGCAATGGCAGCCGCGAGGCCTCCGCCGCAACTCGAAGTGCACCAATGCCATCGAAGAGCCCAATGGTCACCACCCCGCAAAAATCAAAGGGTTCAGGAAGGTCACCTCGCTGTGGTCTTTGGGAGGCTATAACTCCCCACGGGCTCAGGCCCTTGCTCCGGGTTACGCCTCCCCCCGTCGACGAAGCGTCACTGGCTGTAACCATCCCCTGGATCTCTGTGCGGAAATCAAAATGTGCAAGGGGAACCAAACCCACAAACCTCAAGATCTCCATCTTGACCAACTCAGGAGTACGTAGGACGGATCCGTCTCTCAAACCTTCGAAGCTCTTAATATAAGACCATATGTGGTTCAGCGCCAAAAGGAGGGGCCTACGGAACATAGTCATATAAACGAAACCCCCTCCCACAATCTGAGCTTGTCGTTGCGTGCTAAAGGTAGAACTGGCTAATTTCAGCCCCAAAACCACATACTTCAGGATCTTCTCCACCTTTGGATAAGCAACGCCACGCACCCCGTCAACCACAGCTCCCTGTACTCTGCCTGAGATTGAAGGGCCACAGCTTTCTTTGGGTGCCTTGGGATGTTCCAACTTGCATACGCCTCCTGAAGGGCTAACACAGTAGGAGTCAACTCTCCCTTCACCGTGGCGGCTAGGTCCTTGTTCACCTTTATGAGCTCGTCAAAATTGTCCAAATAAATACGGAACATGTTGCTAGAAGAAGGAAAAGGCTTGTCACGCCTCAACTCCTGATCCCCTCCATTTAGGCGACCTGAGTTCATCAAGCCCTGCCGCAAAACATACCGATGTACATGTTGGGCAATGCTCACAGAATTCTTGAAACCCATCGGAAGAACAGTCGCAGCCAGGAAACATGTACCAGATTTCCCTTCACAGAGGCTTTTAGGCAAAGGGCGGTTGAAGGCCATGAACCTATGCCAAGAAACGGGTACTTTAAAAATGTAAAAGAAACATCTCACGTCCTCGCTTGAAATGAGAAGGTCCTCATCGATATCCAGCGACAGTGGTCCCATAGAACTCCACGAAGGAAGAGTAGCAATGTCGCCCTCAATACCCCGACAAATACGATTCAAGGGTATCAAGTTCATGATGAGCCGGTGGACCTCAATCTCGCCTGACCAGTCGCCCTTCGAAACCCCGAAGAGACCATTCAACAAGGGCTTGTCCTGCACGTGAAAAACCTCTGACTCCTCAATAACTTTGCAAATGCCTCGTTGAACCAGGTTTGTTGCGAGCTCCTCCCAATCCCCGGGAGGAACCATGACCTTTGGCCCTTTCGTGAACACCTGGTCCTCAACCGGGAGAAGATAGTTCTCGAAGTTCTCAACATAATGCTTGCACCCTGCATCACAAACGTCAGAAAGGGCAACCGTCCCAACTTCCGAGGGCAATGCAGGGGATAACATCTCCCAAGAAACCGCACGTGCAACCTTGACCTCTTCTCCTTGATAATCAACCCCTTTGACTCTGAAGAACTCACCCCAGTCCAGGAACTCCGCCTTTTCCAGCCACCGACCAGCGGCGCACGCTTCATCCATGAGACCCCCCAAAAGCCGCTGTTGGCAGGGGGTCCCATCTCCAACCATGGACACTGGGGAGCCATTTAGATGATTCAATGACCAAATCATGTTCTGAAGAATACTCATCTCCTCGTCCTTTTTGTTCGGGAATAGTTTCTTGAGGGAGCAAAAGGCTGATGGCAAGGGAAAGATGTTGCCAATGGACTTGGTCATGCAGCTTGAAGATAAATATTGAAACAGCGATGCTCCCAAATGAACTGCTCCCTCACCAAAAGTAAGGCCCCCCAGCATCTCTCCTACTCCCTTCTGCGCCTCTACCTCGGGTCGGCCCGAGGGCAGAGGCAACATCCCCTGGCTAGGAGCGCTGTTGGCTCCCCTCATGCATGGCAGTACCTGAATTCTTCCACGGTCTGTCATCTTCTGAGGGACGCTGTGGTCCAAGGTCTCATCCTCCTCTGTCATAGTCCGGTCCTCACCTCTCCCATTCGTAGGAGATCTCCAGGCTGGCGCTTCCTCCTCTTTGCTGACTCCTGCCTTCCTTACTTCTTCTCTGCACCTTTTGATCCCTTCTCCTCCTTGCCCTTCTTGCTCTTGCCTTTGCCGTCTCGTCCTTTTCCTGGCTCTCGCCAACCACCCTTCGGTTGCTGCTCCCTCCCAGGAGCACCTTTTCCAGGGTT
>CAUJNA010003572.1:0-35000 GCA_963377175.1 Effrenium voratum
GTCATCATGTTGAACCTCGAGCATCACTGGTGGGCGATAAAATTCCAGGGAAAGAAAATTCATGAGCACGGGCGAGGGTGGGGCTGAATCACGAAGGAGAATGAAACGATTGTCGACGTAGCGCTCATGCCAGATCACACCAATGTCGGGCATGCAAAACCGCAGAGAACTCATTGTTTGGTGCCAGAAGAAATCCTCAACCGTTGCAGCCAAATTGCACAAGGGTGGAGCGGCTGGTGATCCCATAGCGACTCCTCGTTCTTGGCGGAACAAGTATCCGTTGATCTCGAAGTGACTGTTGTCAAGGACAAAATCCAGAAGGTGCCGGAGATCTTGTTCACGAAAGACCCTAGGAATCTTGGTTTGACGGCGCCACTTTCCTTTGAACATGCGGCGTCGATGATCTGACTTCACTTCATACACTGACCATTGAGAGGAACTGCGAAGGCCAACTACATGATCGTATCGATGAAGAAGCACTTGCAGCCCGTTGACCAAAATATCCCCCTCGGAGCCAGCTACATGCAAACAAAGCACAATGCATCAACAACTGTGTCAAGCATGCACAAGAAGAGACAGCATGACAAGCTCACATGCAGATTTTGTCCCGAGTCGACGCCGAACGTCACGCAGAAGGTGAGGTTCAAAACCTTTGGCCTCATAAAGGCGTTTGAGAGCGTCGAGCCCATGCTGCTGCTGAACCGCCGGCTGTGCACCGCGTATGATGAGCCACGAGCGAGAAGACCAAGAAGAATAAGTAAACATCTGATCATTGGCACTCCGAATTCCTTTGATTTGGGAGGGATGATCAGGTAGCTGTGGTGTAATAGTCCGGGAGGAAGAGTCACATCGATAACCCAGCACTTTGTCATCATGTTGAACCTCGAGCATCACTGGTGGGCGATAAAATTCCAGGGAAAGAAAATCTCGAAGGAGAATGAAACGATTGTCGACGTAGCGCTCATGCCAGATCACACCAATGTCGGGCATGCAAAACCGCAGAGAACTCATTGTTTGGTGCCAGAAGAAATCCTCAACCGTAGCAACCAAATTGCACAACGGTGGGGCGGCTGGTGATCCCATAGCGACTCCTCGTTCTTGGCGGAACAAGTATCCGTTGATCTCGAAGTGACTGTTGTCAATGACAAAGTCCAGAAGGTGCCGGAGATCTTGTTCACGAAAAATCCTAGGAATCATGCGGCGCCACTTTCCTTTGAACATACGGCGTCGATGATCTGACTTTACTTCGTACACTGACCATTGAGAGGAACTGCGAAGGCCAACAACTTGATCGTATCGATGAAGAAGCACTTGCAGCGCCGTTGACCAAAATATCCACCACTGAGCCAGCTACATGCAAACAAAGCACAATGCATCAACAACTGTCCCAAGCATGCACAAGAAGAGACAGCATGACAAGCTCACATGCAGATTTTGTCCCGAGTCGACGCCGAACGTCACGCAGAAGGTGAGGTTCAAAACCTTTGGCCTCATAAAGGCGTTTGAGAGCGTCGAGCCCATGCTGCTGCTGAACCGCCGGTTGTGCACCGCGTATGATGAGCCACGAGCGAGAAGACCAAGAAGAATAAGTAAACATCTGATCATTGGCACTCCGAATTCCTTTGATTTGGGAGGGATGATCAGGTAGCTGTGGTGTAATAGTCCGGGAGGAAGAGTCACATCGATAACCCAGCACTTTGTCATCATGTTGAACCTCGAGCATCACTGGTGGGCGATAAAATTCCAGGGAAAGAAAATTCATGAGCACGGGCGAGTGTGGGGCTGAATCTCGAAGGAGAATGAAACGATTGTCGACGTAGCGCTCATGCCAGATCACACCAATGTCGGACATGCAAAACCGCAGAGAACTCATTGTTTGGTGCCAGAAGGAATCCTCAACCGTAGCAACCAAATTGCACAACGGTGGGGCGGCTGGTGATCCCATAGCGACTCCTCGTTCTTGGCGGAACAGGTATTCGTTGATCTCGAAGTGACATGGCGACGCAACTGACTCTGAATTTGCGCACTTCCTCCTTGAGAGAATCGGACCCGACAACATTCAAATCAATGCAAATGCAAGATAGCGGCCCTCAACTGCAATGGTCAATCGACATGCACAAGGCAAAGCAAATACCAGTCAGCAATCATCAACCGCACTGATACGAGCAACGAGATCCACCAATGGTCAAGAAATGCAATGAAAATCGGCAGCAGTCCGTTGTGGTGAGGCGTCGCTATGATCTGACGGCTTTCTTCCCTTTAGTGAAACCTCGTTCCTGATTAAATGTGAAATTCCGCTGTTCTATGATAAGCACGTTGAGGTCAAATTTTCCGACAGAGCCGGCCCGGGGTCACACAATGGGTACACCCGAGGATTCCCCACGAATGGGGTGTACACACTTAAACTCCAGATGGAGAGTGCTAATCTTTCGAGTACAACTGATGAGTCTCGAGTACAACTGATGAGTCTCGAGTACGATGAGTATCTGCTTGATTTCCGCGGGCAAAGAGGGGACCGTGTTGGGAAGCAGGTACGTAGCTGAGCGTCCTCAGCTACTTCCCTTCCAGTGACCTAGCTTCGTTGGATCAGGTCAGTCACTGGAAGCCTGATCCCCCTGCTGCGAAACCGAAAGGGTGGTGACAGGGCATTCTGTCACTCCGCACACACACACACACACACACACACACTCGCATTATGTGAGTGTGTGTGTGTGAATGGAATACCATCTTTGCTTTGGTTTTGGGGTAGGGTTGACACACACACACACACACATTAGTCTCAATCGCTTCGGTTTTGCTTCACGCTCTGAGAGCAAGACCCCACTGCGTAGTTGTTTTTGCGGCTGCAAGGTTTGGGTTCGGAGCGTGTCGGACTTTCGTCACTGAGTTTGGGTTTGGCCTTGACAAAAAGTGCGGTTAGACTTTGTTGGCCAAAGCACTCGATCGGAAGTGCTGTGCCTCTGTTCGAAGCGTTGTTGTCATACTCAGATGCCGCTGCGACTCGAAGGGCGTCGTGTGTGGCCGGTGGTCCTTGGGATGCCCGGCACTCAAGTCAGTATTCGATCAGGTGGTCCCGGCAGTCAGTTTCGTGCGTGAAGGGCGACTCCAAAAGAGTTGGAGCCCGATTTCTCCTTCACACATCACAAAAGCCGGACGGACACTTCCTGAGTAATGTCGACGCACAGATTGTTTAAAGACAAACAAACGGGATTAATTACCGGAACGCCCCCTAAGCACGGCATTCATCCGAGGTCAAACAGGAAGTCTCATGTTTTGCCTCGGGAAGCCGCTGGTTGCCTGTCCCCCCCTGATCAACCGCTCAAACACGAAAGGATCCTTTGTTGAGAACGAATGCGAAGATTGAAAGTGGGTATTTTTGTTGAGTTGCTACGCTTTTGGGGGGTTCAAAGGGAGACCAGAAAGAAAACTGCAGCTGTGGTTTTTTTTTGGGGGGGGAGGGGGTCCGACTCCAAAAAACGGACACACCCAAGTAGTATGTTATTTTGACAGCTCGCCTTTGGGAAAGCCAGTCATATGTCCTGCTCCTTTGCCTGCTCCTTGCTGGCTCAGGGAATCAAAACAGGTTTGAGAACATCTAGGGGTCTCTTTATTTTCTTAGAAGCCACTGCAGGGGTGGTTCAGAACAGGGTCACTTCCTCATCCCTTTCCGCAAAACAAGTTGTTTGACGCAACGCGTGGTCTTTGCGTCGGCCTAGGTTTGGAGGTTGCCATAGATCCAGCAGAAGCTTCCGCGGAAGATTCGGCGGAGGTGGAGCTGTGGGGCGTGTCCGTGCGCACGCGGCTGTCCGAGGCAAGGGGGTTGGGCCACTGGGAGGGGTTGGACTCCAACGGTTTTCCCACGTGTCTCGGTTCTTGTAAGGCAGTTGTCTAGCCCAGTGATTCCATTGACCTATGTAGCAGGTAACCAAGGGCACCACCGTTTAAAGACCAAAGGGGGTTGTTTTTGAGTTAGCTGTCAATGGTAACTGGGATCCACTGGGTAGACTTTAGACCTGCTTGGTCAATCCATGTCGTATTGTTTGGACTTCAGGCTTGTTAGGCCAATCCACCGAGTGAGCAACAGAAATGCCTTCCAAGTGCAAGAGGGGGTGGTTCTCAGCACAAACAAATGGTCGGGTTTCGGGTGGCAACCACAAGCTGGTTGCCTGGGAGAGGGAAGTTAAGGCGGGAGTAGAGTATGCACTGGTTCCAGTACCCCTTCCAGACTTGGACAGCTTCCATTCCTCCCCTCCCCCTCCCCCCTTCCAGCAACCCAGTCGTTCAGCAGTTCAGCAGAGTTGGCCCGGGGCCGACACTACCAGTGAGCTGCACCTTTTGAGGTGGAAATCCCCGGAACAACCTTGAACACTGTTCAACTTTTGGGGGTGTACTAAGCCAATGGCTTCACACGTCGGACTTGAACTGAAGTTTGGGGCTGTGCAGCTTGGGGATAGATACGCCTCGCTTGTCAGGCTTGTGCCTGTAGAGGCCCCCTTTTTTCGGGGACAATGCAGAGTAGAACAACTTCCTCCAACCATCAAGGACGCCGAAAATGGGTTTTCTGAAGACTATATTTGTTTTGGCGTTTGGCCCCCTGTCCACTTCCATGAGTGTCGCAAAGAGGTTGCTCATGCACACCTAGACATAGTTGTGCTTCCGTGTGCAGCCCAAGTCCCTTAAGGTGATTCATGTTGTTTCCGTGTTGGGGTTGAAGGAGATTTGAGGTCCCTCCAGGTCCCTCCAGGTCCCTCCAGGTTTCCAGGGCAAGGGCAACTCACCGCTTCCGCTTTAGGCCAAAGTTTCGAGCGGTGAGCTGGCCGAGGCAAGGGAGTGAGCGCCGAGAGGCTTGGCGGCTTGCCCCGAACGAAAAGAGGATCGTGTGCTTGGTACCCCGGCAAACGATCCAGTTTTTTTGTTTTTTTGGGGGGGGGGTATACTAGGCACTCAGAGGACAAATCATGATAATCCTAAGAACCCCGGGTGCCCTTCGTGCAAAGTGCGCAAACCAGAGTCTTGGCCTTGGCTTCCCTTTCCCCAAACCACGGCGCTGCCTTCCTGCTGCGTTGCCGCAGCCCGCGCGAGGTGTCCGTCCTTTGTGGCGCCACGAGGCGCGCGAAGGCGACCCAAAGCGAGTGGCCATGAGGTGGTACCTGGCTTCATTGGGGTCCGAGTTGATCAATATTCCGTTCGGCCCCACAACACCGCTGCGAAATTTTCCCAGTGCACCAGGAAATATCAAATCTGTTTGGTGGTTTTCCCCAATAGTCATCCCATGCAAAGACCTTTTGAACCGCCAGGTAAACCAATTCAACCATGTTTCGGAAGCCAAGAGTCAGCGGCTTTTCGGCACTGCTATGGCTTTTGGGTGAACGAGCGTGCAGGCGTCCAGAGGATTGCGTCTGGCGCTAATGGGCGCACACATTGAATCGCATCGGCAGTGGCTTAACCAAACTCACGTACTGTCGAAAGAGCACTTCCCGGCAAGCACTGTTCTACGCCAAAGTCGGAACTGATTCTGACGAAGCCACGGATGTCAGTGTTTTCTTGAATCGGAGCCTGCCTCGTAAGCAGAACACCGTGGGTGTTCTTTCAAAAGCCATACAAGAAGGGGTCACTATTAAGCTTTCTGGGTTGTCAGGGTCATGCCCACCAACGAAGGGCATGCCATGTTTTTGTTTGGTGGTTGTCTTTTCTTCTTCTTCTTTTGGGGGGGGTCGTCCCTTGGCACCGTCAAGGCAGGTGATTTGCCAAGCGTTAAACCAAACCATTAAAACATCAGGTGGACACTCAGTTCCATTCCTTTCGACTTTTTGGGCACTTATGAAGTGAGTTCACTTCCAGAGGGTTTTCAAGTACCTCCCAAAAACGGCTGCAAAAAGGGGTCGCTCAGAAACCCCCTAGGCACCCGGAGCCTATAAGGAACGGTTATGTTGCAAGGAACCGTAAGTCACCCGCCCGCCGAATACGCGCGCCATCTAGGCCAAGACTTTACGGCGCTCAACGCTACCGAGTGGCTGGGCCGGGCACTGAGGAAAAATACCCTCCCACCATCCTTTGGGGGGGTGTCACCCACAAAACATTGGTGCATATTGCTTGGATGTTAGGACTGTAACTTTTTGCCAACTAAAGGGTTTCCATTAAACCACTAAAAGTTAAACTTTTTGCAGGGGAGCAGAAGGCAACCGAGAAAAGTGAAGGAATCCCCACTAGAATGGGACAGTGTCTTCCATGATCCACCATGGCTGTAATTTGGGGTTGCCCTCTTCCATGAGGGTACCCTCTTTCCTTGGCTAGGGAACCAAAAAGGATAAAACCGGTTGCGCCATTTTGAGGCTCCAACAAAAGACACTAGAAATGATGTTCCTCTTGGTTTTGCTGTTTGGCAACCTGCACTCCCCAAACACTGCTGTTGAGAGTTTGGACATGGCAAGAGGCGAGCCCAGGTTATGTTGAGCAGGGTTATCAAAATATGAGACGTTCTTTTGTTTGGGCCAAGGGCCGTTCAACTCTTAGTCACCATCAGACAGCGGATTTGTGTCCTTGCCATTCACCTGGGAACCCATCTTGGCGCTACCCGATTTTTGACCCACACCAATTCGATTAGATTGCCCCTTTGATCGATTGTGACACAGAAAAGGGATTCACCTCGTTAGGGGTGAACTAGTCCCAAGCGGCAAACCACTGTGTAACTTGGCGAGTCGAACATCCAGGTGAACAAATGTGGGTCTGTCTCAGAATGGGTTTTCCAGTTTCCCCGTTTTGAGAATGCCGAGATCTTGCTCATCAGCCCCTTCGCTTGGGATCCTCCGACTGCAGCGACCGTGCTTGCGAGGAGCTCAGAGCGCAAACAATTCTGTCCACAAAAGAAGGGTCCTGCTACAATTCACACCCGGGCATGGGTGCGTCCGCTGGTTTTGGGCGACCCCCAAGTGGCATCGGTTTTGCTTTAGGTTTCCTTTTAACACCAAGCACCAAGCCAAAACGGGGTATTGAGCCTCAAAACAAGAAACGCCCTTGGGTCAAAGTTCCAGAAAGGCAGTGACAGGATAGACCCGGTAGTCTGGGTCTTTGTTGTCTTTCTTTGACAAAACGAAAGCAACCACTTTGGGGGGGGACCCCTAAACAAGGAAAACACCCATACCGTAGGTGGACGAACTCCTGCAGTTGAGATGGGTGCAGCTTTATGAATTCTGTGATAAACCACCAATCCCAAGTGGTGCAGGTGCTTTTGTCCATCCACAAAATGTCGGAGGATTAATTAGAAACTTGCAAAATAGGTGCAACAAATCAAAACTGGCTTGGTGTTCCTTGTGGTTTCCTTTAACACCAACCAGAATTTGGGGGTTCCCCCCAAAAAAAGGGCAGAGGAGTTGGATGGAGTTGGTCCATCCAGACCCCTTGCACGCGGAGGCCTTGCGGGAGGCGTTGCAAAGACACCCCAACTGCTTGGCGGTGGGCTTGCCCACTCTGAGCCTGGGGCCCGAGTCTTGGGGTCTTGGGCCATCGCGAAGCAGAACAGGGGTCAACGGGCTTGACTGCCATTGGGTTGGATCTTTAGACTTTATTTTTTTTGAAAAAGGTGTTTTCCATGAAGCCCGCAACACTTTGAACTTTTTTGCAGGGGGGTGAACAGCAACCAAGGGTCAACGGCCATTTTCAGTGAGACCCTTGAGGCTTTGGGCCAGTGTCACAGGAAGGGCTGATCTTCCACCAAGTTGGTGGCAAAAGCCAAAACCACACTCAAAACAGATGTGCCGAGATCCGACTTCTTGATGGTGTGAAACAAAATGGAGTAGAGCACTTTAACTGACTCCATGAGTTTCCTATTGTAGAGTCTTGCCTGGAGGGGGGCAATCCCTTACAACCGCTTGATAAGGTCCAGGATAAGCCAAGGAGAAGCCCTTAATAATAAGGCCTTAAAAAGGGGTTCACAAGGGATTGCCCCCTCTCCCCATATCCTCCCTTATAATGATGATTCTACCGAACCTTTTCTCCCATTTGCTTTTTCGCCCCCAAGACAAAAACAACTCGAAAAGTGTCCAGTGATACGCTCCCTTTAACACCAACAAGGGAAAGTCATATTTTGTTTACCAAGAACAAACCACACATATTCACTCCAGCAAAATTCAGTTTTTTGACTCGCCTCCACGTGCAGCCGCCGCATCTCCTCTTCCGCGCGTGCCGCGAACTTCGGGGTCAGCAGCGGGGAAATTGCTGAACTTGCAACTGTTTGAGTTTGGGCCTTTCTAGTGGCAGCCACACGGTTTGTTTGCTTTTTTGGTTGCCAACCCACTCGATCGGAAATCGGACGTGAGTTTGATAGTCGTATTTGTTTTGACTTGCAGCGTTTAGGAGGATCAGGCGCAAATTGGTAAGGGAGAGGCTACAGTTTGGCTAGATTTTCAGGAAAGGGTCTTGTGGTTCAAATGTGATGGAGTTTCTGCGGCAGCCGTTTTCCCGGAAAGAGTGTAAGGAAGAACTAGATAGCGATCTTATCGGATACCAGCAGATTACAACCACCAACCAAGGAGTCACAAGTCTTCAAAGGAGATGCCTTCTAACAGCCCAGAGTTGCCATGTACCTACATAGTACAAAGGAAGCAAAAATAATGGTTTCCTATTGTAGTGGTAACCGGGATCCACTGGGCAGGTCGGTGTTCTTTGTGTCGGAAGGATGGACGAGGGCCCCTCCGGTTTCGCTGCTTTGGACGACCAGAGTCAGATCGTTGGGTCTTCTTCCATGTTCCGCAAGATGTGCATCTTCAGATGCAATCTATTGTATTTGTCCCTGGTTACTATTGACCTGACAAACCCCTGGTTGATTACTTAATTGGGGTGTGCACAATACACTTAGAAGGGTTCAACTCGTCTTTTGGAGGACTCCGGCACCTGACTGGGTGGAAGATCAAATTCCTAAGGGGAGCCTTTGGGTCGGGTCTCATGTTTGTGGAAGGTTGAAGAAACGGCTTGGAGCAGGCAAAGGTGAGGGGGTGCTTAAAAGGGCCCAGTCTGGTGGGCGGGGTGTTTGCTTGTGAGGGGTGCGGATCGGATTCCCAAGCCGCATCTCGCATCACGAGGTCGTGATCGGCAATGGCGATGGCCAGCCAGAAGCATCAGGTATGGAGCCTTGCAAGCAAGATCTCAGCCAAGTGACGTCTAAGGTTTAGTCAAAAGCTTCAATCCTGACATCATTGTTTTCACTGAATGATTTTGACAGGGAATTCCCCCCTACCAAGAAGAGCAGGTGCTTCCTTCACGGGCGTGGTTTGTTTTGGACAACTTGCAGCAGGGTTTGGGCTCGCGACCTTCAAGGTTCTCCAAGTTGACAAACCAACACATCTCAGGTTGGTGATTAATTTTGGGTGTGGTTCCTTGTGTTTAGGGGTACCCCTTTTTGGTTGGTTTAAAGGGGAAACCAACAAGAAAGCCTGAAGTTGGGGTCCCCAAACAAAAGACACCCCCAGTTTTCTTGCCTCGAGCTGCAGCTTCTGCATTCTCGGTAAGGATACTACAAGCTGCAGTATCGCCCGGGACCCGGGACTTGCGCATGGCTGTGATCTGCGCCCAGGTTGGACTTGTTTGGACCTTTTGCTCAGGTTGGACCAGTTCACTTTGGACGGAAGGCGCTGATGGGGAGAACCCCTTTCCCACCTAAGAAAGCGTTGGATTTCCTGGGTGGTTTAGAGGGGAATCGAATCATGGGTTTTGTCCATCCACAGTTCTACTTAGGGTGGGTAACGTCATGACCAACTGGAACCTTTCCGGGCGCAGTGAGGCCCTCTACCCCAGCACAACTGCACTGTGGGGGAAGCTTCCTCCGGCACACGGCTCTATAGGACCGGGCTCAGCCGCCGGTGGGGAGATTTCGACGGTCGACCTGTTGAGTCGACTGTTGTCACTTAAAAATTAAAAATAAAAATGGGGAGCTTTTCTTGGAGCATCAACTCAGGCAGCGAGACCTTTTCAGCTTTCGCGCTTGGCTTGCTGCCACGCTTTTATTGGCACCCCAGTGACCCAAGAAGAGGTTTCGCAGATTTCTGAAAAGACATCCCCAGTTGGAGATGTCATTTGTTCCATGTGTAAACCACATCTCCGGTAAAACATCGCATGGATATAAAAACAAGGTTTGGTGCAAAAACTCTTGGATCGACTGTGTGCTTTGGGCCAAAGGTCTGAGTGACATGACTCTGGCAGGCCAGGAGTGCTTCCTGCCTTGCTGCAGAAGGCTGGGGTCGGACACCGTGTTTGTTTTGCTCCAGTTTGCTTGAACATACAGTGGATGGACAGAACTCCATTTCGCACCACTTCAAACCATGGTTGACACCATTGTTTTGATGGTATTTACAGGGGAATCGAATCATCGCAGGGTTTCTGAACGGTGGTGCCGAAGAGGATTTCGCAACCATCCACAGTAGGGCTGGCCATCGGCCCTCTAAGGGCACTTTTGCGCCAGGATGTTGATGGATGTTGATGCCTTGCCTTTCATTTGGTGACCCAAAGGCAGACTTCAAGGGGACTTCCTTTTGGAGACCGCGAAGCCTAGGGTTCCTTTGGTTGGATAGGCAGGAAATGAGAGAATGGCCCCTTCCATCCCTGGTGCGTGTTTTTGAAGGGATCCCCTTCCGGTTCATTGCCAAACCAAGACATTGATCCCCTGCCTCTCGAACCAGTACGTTTTAGTCTACCATGGAATAGCCTCTGTGTGTAGGGTTGGCTTAAGAATCAACCAGCATACAAAACCCACAGACATCTGCTTGTTGTACCGATTTCCCCCCCTCCCGCCGGCATTTTGACGAGAGCGCCATACCCAAGCCCATGAGTCCTCGACTCAAGCGGAGAGGCGGTGTCGGAAGATGCCGGGACCCTGCTCGTGGAGCTTGACTTACTGGCCAAGCGACTCGGCCGGTTTCGTTTCGGCGCGTCAAGTTGAGGCGAGTTGAGGCGAGTTGAGGCGAGTTGAGGCGAGTCGTAGATGTGAGGAGTGGAGTCATTTAAGCGATGTTTACGGCCATAAAGGCCATAGGTTAAGTGGCTTTTGTGGTTTGTTGTTTTTCTTTTTTTTTTGTTGGGGGGGGGGGGGAGGGGGGGGGAGAAGGCAAGTTTTGCAGGGATTTTAAGAAGACATGTTTTGAAGGGCATGAACCGGGAGCCGAAGGCCACTGTCCTTCGCTGGACCTGAACATGGACACAAGAAATCGCTTGAGGATTATTTGAAGGTTGCCGTAGGGGAAATTTAGGGGGAGGCCACCAATTTTGAGGGGCTTCACTTTGCTTTTGTTTTAACAGTTCAACTGTGTAGCGGAATCTGCTGGGACAAGGAAGTCTTATTTGGAACCAGCTCCTTTTGCTTTTTCGACCTTCGGAATTGCTTGGTGTCCAGATGGGATACCCCCAGAAGAAACAGTCCCTTCTTTCTCGTGGTTTCCCTTTGAACAGCGTCCTCAAGCAGGCGGTTACGAAATATGGATTCTCTATGTGGATGTTGCAGGGCAACCGTGAGACAAAACACACGTATGCGTTATACTGGGAGCTTCTTTGACAGAATTTGCATCTTGAGGTTCACCACATCCTCCCCCATGAATGTTGACCACTGCATCCTTCTTGGGATTCTTGGGGATAGATAACGGGACACAGGGAAGCTACCCAAGTTGGTGGTTCCATGTCCAGCCAAACGCTAGCATATAGCAAATAAAGGAATGACCCCCATGAGCCGTCCCTTGTGGTTTCCATTGAGGGGACCCAAAATCCATTGCGATTCCAAATTGAACCGTCCGTTTAGGGCAGCATTCTGTGATACACCAAGAAAGTACCCTTCAAAATGGTCAAGTAGTCATGGGAATGAGTTCTGCAGGTGGTTCAGCTTTGAAGATAAGGCCCAAGGACACTTTTTTTTTGGGGGGTGGGAACTAGTTTGACACAGTTATCCCTCAGCTGGTGGTTTGGATTTGTGGTTTTGGGCGCGTCCTAGTTCTACAAAGGGCGAAGGAATCCACCTCCACACCACCTCCAAACCACCCAAGAGGGAAGCCAAAAGTCAGGAAATATCCATGAGACCAAGGGGAAGCCACCATTTTGGGACTAACACGCCCTCTTGAGTAAGCCATATCCGATTTTGAGACTAACTCCACATCTTGGCCAGAGGGCCCAATAATTCCATATTTGCAGTTTTGGGGCTTGTTTTTTTTGTTTTTTTCTTTTGGAGATACGTTAGTTTCTTAGCCCTCAAATCACAACTACTATGAGGCCCTTGGCCGAAATGTGGACCTGCTTTTGGCACCCAAAGGGAAGCCAAAAGGAAGCTGATCTCGCGGCACCTCTTCGAGAAACATCCAGGTACTTGAACTCGCAACCATCAGGTACTTTTCCATAAAATGCGGACCTGCTCTTCTAGGTCCCCCCAGGTAGTAGCCTTTCAACCTTTTTGGGGGGAGGGTTCCCCTACTAAAATAGACAAAACCGGAAAAAACAGGTACCAACTTATTCCAAGCTCTCTGCCGGAAAGCCTTTTGGTAGCCCAAGGGAAGCCAGGCAGCCACCCACCACAGGCTGGATGTTCAAGGAGTGGGTCGGAAAAATCGGAGCTGCGCGGACCTGAGGCTCGGAGGGGTGCCGCCCAGGGCCGCGCGCGGAAGGGGCAGCTCAACTCCGAAAGGCGGATGGCTGGCCAAATGGGCGGGTCGTGGTTTGTTTTTTTCCCGTTTTTTTTTTTTTTTTTTTTTTCTTTTTGCGGGGGCGGGGGGGATGACCCTTGGGTGGTTTGCAAGGTAAAGGAAAACAACAAGGAACAGTTTGTTTTTGTGTGCGTGGAATTGATTTTTTGGGGGGTACCCCTGTTTTGGGTGGTTTTGAAGGAAAGGTACAAGGAACAGCGCCAATTTTGCGGGGGTGGCCTAAAAAAGGCACACCCGCATGACCATCCTCCAATTGGTGGCCTGGTTGGGTGATTTGGAGTGTGGGTACCCTCAGGACCAAGCCACCAATCCAAACCTACGGGGTGACCTGAAGCCCCATGGACCAGCGCGCAGGCAAGATCCTGACCTGCGCCGCGGCCTCCAAATGCGGCGGCGATTGGACCAAATCATGGTTGTTGTTGGGAAATATTTCGCATTTTTGTGTATTCTGGTTTAGTGGGAAGTCCCCACTTAACTGCTAAAACTTAATTTGTTGCTTCCCTTCCAACGTCAACCAAGAAATGCCCCATGGGCTTGCCCAATCGTTTGGCGCATGGGATTTTTGCCAATGACTTTCGGGGAGGACATCTGATTTGTTGCCTCGAGCGGTCTTGCTGCTTTCGGTGCTTTGGCCTAAGGCCCTGGACGATTACAGCCGTTTCCATCTCAGCCGAGTGGTGCGTGAGACACGAATGGCCACGCCTGTTGGGGTCTTACTCAGTGCTCCAGTTTCCATGACCACACCCAGTGCGTGCTTAATACTTGTTGTGTTTTTGTGTTGGGGGCATTTCGATATCAACTAAACAAATCATATGCCCTTTTGGTTTCCATGACCACGGGGCCTCTTTCTTTTCCGTATTGTGAGCGACAAACATATTGGTACTTCGATGTTTGTTGCCAAGTTAGTGTTCGTGGTTAGCTGCGTGGGTTACTTGCTAACAAGACTAATAGCTGGGTTATAACCGAACGGTTTCCAACCGCTTAACTTGGCAACGAAGTCCCAAGTATCCTTTTTGGAGGGTTGGTTTAAAGGGAAGCCCCAGGAACAATCCACCCATTTTCTGTGATTAGTTTGAGGAGATGGAGTCCCGCCCAGTTTTCCCCCAAGTAGAAATAAGTCCGGTAGGTCATAAGATTCTGACCGTCAGACCCGTTCGGTGAATAAATGTGGGCACCCTCCCACAAAGAAACATAGAACCTGTGCTGTCCCCTGAAACTGAGAAAGGAACATGGACTTCCAGGAACCTGTTCCTGTGCAGGTTCTATGTTTGTGGGGTAAAGCTATTTTCAGGTAGCCCTTATCTCCTGATTTAGATGGGTGGTTTGGGATTTGAACCTCTCTTTTGTAGAGGGTAAATGGGAAACCAACTCCGGGGACCAATCCACCAATTAGTGGGAAGCTGATATTTGCCGACATGGAGGTTTTTTTTTGCCGACATGCTTAGGGGAGGAGGATTACACCGCCCACGCCGCTCTGACGGACGGGCATCGTACTTCGTATGGGACGGTCCAGTTGTGCAGCTCTATTCCGTTTGGGGGTGGGTTGGGGGGGGGGGAACCACATTTTGGGCATGGGTCATGATGGGTCTATCTTTTTTAGTTGGAGGGTCCTGAATGGAAACCCACAATTGTACACCATATAGCTTTCGTGTGTGTGTGTGTGCGTAACCTCATTTCACCTTTGAAACCAGGTTTAGCATCACTTATTGGACCAATCGTGGGTGAGCGTCCTCGTCACTAAGTGCCTTTTGCCCATGACGTTCAATGGCTACCCTACGCGTGATTTAAACCATGAGCATGTGACCATGATCCCTTAAGGCCCCCAAACCTGGCCTAGCGACGTGTGGGTAAAGCGTTTGCGACCCGATCTTTGGGCTGGTTTTGTCGGACAGCCACAAACGATTGAACGGGGATTCCAATATCCCAGACACCACGGAAGAATGTCGAGATGAACCAACCCCGAGGCTTTCTGTCAGTTTCTTTCCCCCAAAAGGTAGGATCCAAATCTAAACTGGGACGCCCCATCAAAATTGGGGAGGGTTGATTGAGTAACGCTTTGTGGCCGGGGGCGGGTGTCTTAGATCTTCGTCTTTTTGGGGTGAGGTTTGTTCACCCCAAGGCCAACGCCGAGGTCCGGGACCTGTCCCAAAGCTGTGGCTGAACATGTGCTTGGCAGCGCTACTGCTGATCACCTCACTCCCTGAGCTCCCGGACTTTATACTCTTGGGGTTGGACCCCATTTTTGGGATACACAACAAGTTCAGGTTTTTGTTGGCCAATCCACGCGATTGGACGTGAGGCATTGTGAGGAGTGTGTCAACAAAGTTGCCATACCATTTCATGTTCCGCAGTTGGTTTTCCAGGGGATTTGGCGAATCGTTTACATCTCGTTGTATTTGAAGTGGGTTATTTGTTTTGGCGATTCAACAGTCGTTGCCCCAACTAGTTTGGTCACCCTTTCGTAGCTGATGGTCTTTTGCAGTCCACCTCTAAATGGGGGTCGATCGATATTCCTGCCCCCAACCATCCATGAAACGTTTCATGCGGCAAATCTCAAGGCTTTTTAGTGGTTCCCCGAATGGTCATCCCATGTGTACCGAACCTTTTGATCACCCCCAAAGAGTTGGTGTTTATGGCCCTCCAACTAGTGTCACAAAGCTTTTGGTCGCTGATTATTCTTTTTTTGGAGTCCTATGAGTCCTCCAAGTTGGTAGCTGATTTTTCTGGGGAGTCCTCCATGAGTTCTCCAAATTGGTAGCTTTGTTTTTTTGGAGTCAACTAGTTTGGACACAAAGCTTTTGGTCGCTGACTTTTTTTGGAGTCCTCCACGAGTCCTCCAAATAGTTTGTGTTCTTGTTACCCATGGGTTCCCTTTTTTTCTCGTTTGGGAGGCGCGGGATTTCCCTCTTCAGGAGCCCTTTGCGAAGCGCTTCCACCTGGAGGTGGCGCGCGTTGGGTGCGGAACTCGGGAGGTAGCAGGTAGGCGGTAGGCGTCAAAATGGGCAAAACCGGCATCTACGTAGAAGCCCTGGTTGATGAATTAATATGAGGTTCTAATTGCTGCTTTGGGTTGGTGGCTTGGATTTGAGCCCCTGGTTGATTAATATAAGTAGCTCTGTGGTGTGCAGCAGGGAATGATAAATGGAACAACCCCCAAGAAGAACCATCCAACTGGTGATTCCCTTGAGGGGACCTCCAGGTTCATTCCCTCATGCTGGTACTGAGCACCAGCAAGGAATATCAGGCAACCCCAAAATGGTGTTGTGGGATAAACTTGGATTGGTGGATTTGGATTTGAGCCCCTGGCTTTTGTAGAGGGTAAATGGCAAACCCCTCCTCAACCGCCAAACCAAAATGCCTGGGTATGCATCACTTTTGAAGGAACCGCACCCTATAAATAGCATGGGTTTATGAACACGGGGTCAACATTACCCCTACACCAAATGGCCTCTCTTGTTTGATGGTTGCCCCGTTGTTCATGGACTGAGATGGAGGCCTTGTTCTGTTTACCAATGGCGACCTCTTTTGGTTCAGGCGGATTTGATGAATTAGGTTTTCCATGGTAGACAGACCTTTTAGTTGGGGGGCTGGCATCATGACTTGAACCAGTGGGTAGTTGGAGAAGGGGGTACCGTGGATGGACGAAATCGACTTCTTAGCAGTTGGTGGGTGGTGTATCCCAATAGTCATAGGGTGTTATCTACTTTTACTGCTGCACAATAGCGTCCATCACAAGTTGTGTGTGTGTGTTTTGCTTGATGGTATGTTTCTTGGGTTGTTTTAAAGAGACGCCAAAGAGAAGCGTTTCTGTCAATTTTCCTACCCAACCTTAAGAAGAATGACTTAACGAGACACACACATATACTGCAAGTATCAGGAGACCCTGCTCCAAGCTGCTCATGTTCAGATGAGGGGACTTTGAAAGGAAGCAGGACTTCTACCTGCTTGGTACAGCCTGGTTTCTCATTCACGTGGTTACACCCCAGGGTTGCTGCGCGGGCTCCATGGGCTCCGAAGCCGAGGCACGTGCAGGAGAGGGCCCTGCCACCAAGTGCCCCAGATGGAGCTGACTTTGTGAAGTTTGGCCTTGGGGTGGTCCTCAAAGAACCCATGGATCTTCGATTCGCCAAGAAATGCTGGTGGTTCGCCACCTGGATCAAGAACCCCCTAACAAGGTTAAGACCACTTCGGGGGACTTAAGATTGGGTTATAAGCTAGGTTGCCAACAACTTGCTAACTTGGCAACGAACACCCAAGCATTGTTAATTTTATACTAATCAACCCCAGTTTATATCAATAGGGGGGTGTTCCCCTCCAATAGTGATGATTCCCAACTACACCAGGGACACCCCCATAGTAATAAACCGCCTCAGGTTTCCCTGCCGCCGGACACAGGAAAACGCCTGGGCGTTGGATTCTTCCAAGATATTATGCGCGTCAGGCCGGCAGCTTCCCCAGAACTTCCAATCCAAACTTCAAGGGGCCATTTCAGTATGGGTCCAAATTCAACCAGGAATTGGACCGCAGGTTTTAGTCCTCCTTTCCATTTACCAGGGTTTCAGTTTGGGTACCCATGTTTGACTCACTCCCATTTTGATAAATTTACAAAATAAGAATGGGTTCGAATGGAGTGTGAATGCCCAGTATGGCCAAGTGAATCATCTGAAATAACCAGCCGACATCATTTTGGACTTGTGCAAACTCGCCTAATGGACGCCCTATAGTGCCCTGTTGACATAGCCAGACTTGTGCGGATATTGCGTCCTTGTTTAACTATGTCTTAACACTGCCTGCCTCCTGTTAGTTTCCCGAAATAAATAAATACTAATAATAATAACAATAATAATAGTAAAACAAACAACTGACCGAAACGATTTGGGTTGGTTCCAACAAATTTTACCACCCGGGTCCAAGTTTCTTGAGCGGGCGCGTTTGATCCTTAGCTGATGGTTGGAATTGTGGCTTGGGGATTTGAACCCCGGTTCTTTGTACAGGGCAGTTGGTCCCGCCCACCCCCCCCCCCCCCCCACCTCCACAGCATCCACCCCAATCACAATTCCAATCCCCGGATTCAGACAGACCACCACTCCAATCCAATGAAGCCAATTCAAGGCAATCCAAACCAGAAACCCTGCTTAGGTACCAACAACTCTTGGAGCTACGCTCACCTCTTGGCAGATCAGCGTCGGCTGGCCTAAATGCAAAGATCAACCCGGTCTGAGGAGCCCCTTCTGGCGGAAGCCCTGACTGGCTCCCCTTTTGGATTTCTCGAACTTGTTGGGTTGTTTTAACCACAGGCAAAGATATATGGTTTGTTGCTGGGGTCCCAATTCCGGCCAAGTTCCGGAGAGGTTGTGTTTTCCTTGAAGGGACCAGATTTCCTTGGCTTGTCCACGCTTTGGATGGTATGTTGCAGTTTCTTCATCGTTTGAGTCTAGGGTCTCAGGCATGTGTTCGTGGCATTCAAACAACCAGGAAACAGCAACATGTTGGTGGTAGGGTTGGTTGAAACCTTCGCGAAAACGGACCAGCCAGGCTGTGGTTCCTTTCACAAAACCATTTGGCAAGTTGATGTGCAAACAGTTTGGTTTGATTATGTTTTCGCAAGGGCTTGGCCACCAACCCTGCCTTTCTTTTGCAGGGCTTTGTTTGGTGCAAAGCAAGCAGACCTTGATATTCGAACGGGGAACCTCAGGCAGGTTGGGTTGCAAATTGAGAACCGACACCGTCAATCACTTGGAAGAGGGACCAAACGAATGCTCTTCACGCCACGTGTGCAAGACAATCGTGTTGAATCAGTGATCATAGTCGGCTCAAACTGGTTTCCGAGTTGCGACATGTTTGCATTTTGACGCTCAGAAGATAATCTGCAGAAAGACTTAAGATGGGATGTGCTTATGCTGGATGGCAGCTGATTAAACTCGGTTCATTGGTTTGAAACTGAGTAGTTGGATGGATTTGTTGGCTCTGTCTGTGACATCATAGTATTTTTCATCAAAAGGAGAGATGTCCTTTTCCGCTTTCAACTTGACATTATGGTGTCATTCATCAAAGCCCGGTCTCCCTGCTTTTGTTTGTTTTTCCGTCAGGAATATGAGGTCCGAGCCGGGCACTTTTTGGCGAGCGGGTGAAGCACTTGTGTCGCAACGTGCGGGAGATATAGGGGGAACCCGTTAAATAGGCAAGGCACAAGCTGCGAAGCTTTTTTAAAATGTGACCCGCATGATTGTCCTGCGCAAGCGATCGGGTTCCGTTTACTAGAACCCGCTAAACGGAACCTCGGAAACAATTGCAGGAGTACAGTGTCATGGGAGTTGCCTTCAATCAATTCTGTCACACCAGTTGGAAATTGTTTCCGTTAACATGGGGATGTTTTTTTGTTTGGTGGACCCCCCAAAATGGTGGTTTTCCTTTAGCGTGTTTTTAAAACCAACCGAAAGGGTTCCCCGAAACAAGTGGTAGCGGTCCCCGAGAGGTATCACAGAAGTGGTTGAGACTGCTCCTAGTTCAAAGGTATCAGGGCGAAGGGAAGATGCGACACGGGCAGCATGACTTGGCCGTGCCGACTCACCCCAAAGGTTGTCCTCCTGACCAACGTGGAACCTGACGTTGGAGGGGTCCTGGTTTAGCCGTTTAGCCTATTTTCCGTTAAAAGGGGCCATTTCTCTGAAGAATAACCTTCCATCTCCATCATTTCCATGGCCCTTGGCGCAAGCTTCTGTTTGCTGAAGCAGATTTGCGATTTTCCGTTGTTGGTTTTGTTGCTGGAATTGATCGCTGTATATATGATTTGTTTCAGGGTGCGAACAAGTAAATGGAAGCAAGTGAGCGCCTCAACCACCAGTTTACAACACGAGCCCGAGGCATTGCAACTTCCCTGCTCTACCGAAGACGTATCGAGGCGGGAGCAAGACATCCGGCAAGTGAAGCATCCTGAAACACTTCATTTGCCATGTGGTATATGGGTATGTCTTTCTCAGGGTACCGCTATTAAGGAACCATGATAAACAATCCAGATGTTGGGAGTTTTTTGACAGTGTGGCTCAACATGAAAGAGCCAGGCTCGCGCGGGTCTGAGTCTCTTGTGAAAAAAATACCAAGGTGTCCTGTTGCTACAATTCTTTGAGCCGCCACGGGCCTTGCCAAAAAAGCCGCCGCGCCTGGTTTTCGCGTGTGATCCCAACCTGATGGCTCCGTAGCTTCCGACTTCATTACGCCTTGCTCTAAATGAAGGCACGTGTGATGCCATTGAACTCCATTTCTTGGGTCAAACAAATTAAGGGTTGACACATGTTGACAACATGGAGACCATTGAAACACACGCCACACCATGTTATCTTGAGCACAAGTCCAAAGGAACCCAGGTCGCCATGGCCCTAAATAATAATCCTTGAACACATCTCGTGTGTATATTGTGTTTGTGTTTGGGTGAGTCTTTGAGATATCCTTTTTCCGGGCTATTTTTGAGGGAAACCGGATTTCTGTCTCACCCATGTCGGATTCGTTCGAAGACAAGGCCATCCCTAAAAGCAACCCTATATTATTCTCAATGTCGTCTTTTGCTTCCCCCTCTTCCAACATAAAGTCGGCACCCAAAAACACTCTTCGCCCCAGTGGCCCTCATCTCGCCGAGGACAACTTCGTTGCCATCGTCCAGTGGTGGACTTCGCTGGACAAGCGTCACTTCGCGGCAGCCAAGCAGGCACTCGCGGAAGTCGGAGCTCGGAGCTCGTGAACATGTTGCAACTTGCCGAAGCAATCCCCTCAAAAATGTGTGACAATATGGGTGATGCTTACCGACGCATCTTTTTGTGGTAGCAGTTTGGTTGAAAATTGGCGCATGATGAGTACGCTGGTTTCCATTGGGTTCTATTTATTGTCCAGTTCCGTTTGTGTTTTGACCAGCAAAAAACAAATGGGTGTTGGTGGTTCCTGAAGCAAGCTTGGCGCAGTACAGAATGGCAACGGTGGCCTGGTTGTCCTGTTTTGGCCAGTTTGAGGGCACCGAGCTCCCGGCGATTTGCTCCAAGTGTTGCTCTTCCTTCTTTGGAACGGGGTCCCCTTCAATTAAAACCAAGAAGCATGCCAAAGGGTTTCCCCACGCGCACCAGCTTTTATGCAAGTCTTGGTCCAATCCATGCCGGTTTACCTTTGAGTTTTCCAGGACTCCCCCATGCAACATGGAAACACAGGAGTTGTTGGCCACAACGCCTTGCATCGATGTTGGTCAAGGCCCCCCAATGTGCACTCTTTGCGCATAGGTCTCCTTGGTTTGGTTCGAACATAGTTGCCATGCCTTGTTGATCTGGTTGTTTCATCTACCAGGCCCATCGATTTTCCCAAAAAGGACGCCTACGCTTTGGAGAGAGCGTCATTTCATAGAACATCGCATCAAGCTCAGATCCGAAAATCGTTCTTTAATCAATGATGGATTTCGGGAGCTGTGGAGATGACTCACCAGTGTGAAAGTAGGTGGCACCACTTGCTCTATGCGGGCAAGGAACAGGAATGACCACACCCAAAATAGGGAATTGTGTTATCCAATGTTAAGCACAGAATCTAGTGCATTACTTGAGGAAGGTGTCCCTGCTTTAGTGGGGATTCAGACCACTTGTGAAAGGGCTGTTCCCCACCCTAGTGATAAACTGGGGTTGAGGGGTTGATGAATCCGAGCCATGTCAGGGCACGCTGCTGACCGCCATGATCCGAGGAGGCGGGAGGTTTAGGGCCGCCAACTTGTCAACATAGACTTTGGTGCATTTTGCTTGGCTGTTAGGACTTTAACTTTTGCCAACTAATGGGTTTTCCACTAAACCACCAAAAGTTAAACTTTTAGCAGGGGAGCAGAAAGCAACCGAGTATATATATATATATATGGTACCCCCCCCCAGTACCCAGGTGTTGTTGCATCATGTATCAAAACCATTGATATTTACGGTGTATTTTGATTGAACTCATGCATTTTCTGCAAGGCCATTTTGTGGACCAAACAACCAAAAAACCAAAAAACAAAAAAAACAAAAAACCAATCCTGGCCCCCACCATGGCTCGGAGTCTTTTTTTTTTTTTTTTTTTTTTTTGGTTTTTTGGTCCAGGGAAATGTTGCGCAACAAATTTCAAATGTTGCGCAACATTTGCGGAGCATGAGGATATGTGAACCTGTGTGAAAGAAGGCATGTTCGGGGTGAGAGGATATGTGAATTGTCTGTAGAGAATAATTATTGAAAAAGACATGTTTTGTGTGAGATGATATGTGGGTCTTTGTGGAAGAGTCAGGGTTACAGTGATTCATAAAAGTACAGCAAAAGACAGTAAATATGATGTAAAACCACCATTTATGTAACACAAACTGTCCCAGCCATAGCCTGGTTTTATTCTACACAGGGTTCACTTTCCTTGGCAACTCTTTCACACATGCTGCCTTTGTTTCATTGAAAGAAGTCTTGTAAAAAGACATGTGTTGGGTGAGAGGATGTGTGAATTTTCTGTGGAAGAGTCTTTGAATGAAACAAGGCATGGTTTGCGTGGGAAGATATGTGGGTTATCTGTGGAAGAGCCTCTGAAAGAAGGCATGGTTTGCGTGGGAGGATATGTGAATTGAATTTTGTGTGGAAGAGCCATTGAAAAAGGGCATGGGTTTGGTGAGGGGATATGTGATTCCTTGTGAAAGAAGGCATGCAAAAAGACATGTTTTGGGTGAGAGGATGAAAGACTTGTCTGTAGATAAGGGCTATTAAAAAGACATGCTTTGTGTGAGATGATGTGTGAATATTCTGTGGAAGGGTCTTTGAAAGAAGGCATGGTTTGTGTGGGAAGATATGTGGGTTTTCTGTGGAAGAGCCTTTGAAAAATGGCATGTTTTGGTGAGAGGATATGTGAACCTTTGTGAAAGAATGCATGTTCTGGGTGAGAGGATATGTGAATTGTTTGTAGAGAATAACTATTAAAAAAGACATGTTTTGTGTGAGATGATATGTGGGTCTTTTGTGGAAGAGTCAGGGTTACAGTGATTCATAAAAGTACAGCAAAACACAGTAAATATGATGTAAAACCACCATGTATGTAACACAAACTGTCCCAGCCATAGCCTGGCTTTATTCTACACAGGGTCCCCTTTCCTTGGCAACTCTTTCACATATGCTGACTTTGTTTCATTGAAAGAAGTCTTGTAAAAAGACGTGTGTTGGGTGAGAGGATGTGTGAATTTTATGTGGAAGAGTCTTTGAAAAAAGGCATGGTTTGTGTGGGAAGATATGTGAAATTTCTGTGGAAGAGCCTTTGAAAAAGGCATGTTTTGGTGAGAGGATATGTGAACCTTTGTGAAAGAAGGCATGTAAAAAGACATGTTTTGGGTGAGAGGATGAATGAAGTTTCTGTAGAGAAGAGTCATTGAAATGACATGCTTTGTGTGAGATGGGTCTTTGAAAGAAGGGGTTTGTGTGGGAAGATATGTGGGTTTTCTGTGGAAGAGCCTTTGAAAAATGGCATGTTTTGGTGAGAGGATATGTGAACCTTTGTGAAAGAAGACATGTTCTGGGTGAGAGGATGTGTGCATTTTCTGTAGAGAAGAATTATGGAAAAAGACATGTTTTGTGTTTGCGCCCGGCGAGCGGCCAGAGGCGGTTGAGGCACGGCCCCGGCGCCCGGCCAACGCCTTGTTCAGCCAATCTGGCGCAGGCCCGCGAAGAAGACAGCTCTTCCTCCAGTGGAAGCAGCAGCACGTCGGTGGACGCGCTCGCCGCCCGCCTCGCCCAGAAACGGGCTTGGGCGAAGGCGCGCAAGGACGTGGGCCGTGCGAGGCGCCAGGAACCCAGCAGCGCGATCCTCTGCCGATGTGTCGGTTGTTGGTCGTGCGCCAAGGTTGCGAGCGGGACCCACAAAGCCGGCGCTTCGTCTCGGCGGGGTGGCCGCGCGTAAAGGCGGAGCTGGAGCGCGTCTTGGCTGCAAGAGCTTTGACAAGCGAACCAAAGCGAAACGACAAATCTGGCAAGGTGTCCTTGACGCCCTGTGGCTGGGACTGGACGAGGAGGAGATGCGCGAAACGGCCCCAGCAGAGGTGCTGGGGCTTCTGGCCGAGCGCTGAAGCAACACGCCTGCGCGCGGGGTTGTCCGTTCACGGCCCAGGCGGAACGCCTGCACGTCGTGCCAGCGGCCCTGGAGCCACACCGGGAGGCGGCGGTGGGCGCCATTCACGTGGCGGCGCACGACCGGGGGCACCCTGAGGAGTGAAAGGCTGGGCAAGCCTGAGATGATATGTGGGTCTTTGTGGAAGAGTCAGGGTTACAGTGATTCATAAAAGTACACCAAAAGACAGTAAATATCATGTGAAACCACCATTTATGTAACACAAACTGTCCCAGCCATAGCCTGGCTTTATTCTACACGGGGCTCACTGTCCTTGGCAACTCTTTCACATATGCTGCCTTTGTTTCATTGCAAGAAGACATGTAAAAAGACATGTGTTGGGTGAGAGGATGTGTGAATTTTCTGTGAAGGGTCTTTGAATGAAACAAGGCATGGTTTGTGTGGGAAGATATGTGAGTTATCTGTGGAAGAGCCTTTGAAAGAAGGCATGGCTTGCGTGGGAAGATATGTCAGTGAGTTGAATTTTGTGGAAGGAAGAGCCATTGAAAAAGGGCATGGGTCACGTCCAAGGCGTCTTTCTTCAATGAGGCAAACCTTCTTCCTCTGGTCTCCCAGTGTGCAAATCTGAGCTATTCTTCCTGCCTGCTTCCGCGGTCAAAAGCACATCTGAACCAAGCCCAAACCTGGGTACCTGGGGGCGGGGGGTAGCATATATATATATGTCTATGTACACATATTGATGTGTGTGTGTCAATTGGAGTCGGAGATCAGCCCTCTCCACGCAACTTGTGGATTGGTCCGAAGTTAACTTTCGGCACGTGGCGCCCTGTTTATGGTGTGAAAGCAGATGGCACAGTCAACCCTATTTGGTATGTGGTTTCTGTTTGGTTTCCCTTTCGAAACTTCCCCCCGCAGGTACTCAAAGACTTGGTGTTGGGATCCGTCGATTTGCATACCTCTGTTCGAAGCTCTCCTTGTTGTAGGTTTCTTGCCCCAGTCGTGACCCGAAGCTATGGATTTGTGCAAGGCTTGTATTATCCGTTGTATTTTGCATGGTACTTTTCATAGCGGCTGAGAAGAAAACAGACCTCAAAGGAGCACTGGTGACATTGGGTACTCTCACTATTTTGAACTGGTAGATTGCTTGCTCAGGCGAACGCACCATTGTTGTACCTTTCCGCTGATTCCGTAAGAAAAAGGCGCGAACACCTTCAAAGGAACCTAGAAACAGAGGGAGCTTGATATATGAAGCAAACCAACAAGAAAGAACACCCAGACGATTGCCTGGGCTTGCTAACTTTCAGAGCCGCTTCGGGCTTGAGGGAAACCAAAGAGGAAACCTCCCACGGAGCTTTGTATGAAGGCACGCCGAAGAAATCTGGCAACCCTTAATTGGTGGTTTGGATGGTCTCAGCAACTTGGAGGGTTCCATACTGCCAGGCAGGGTTTTGGACCTGGTAGGGTTGTGGTTTGGATTGGATTGGAGTTGGATTTTTGTCGCCCCTTGTCTGGTTTATTGGGGTTCCATCCTGAACACCACAAAGCCACTGATTCGGCTCCAAACCACCCCCTGAGTCAAGCCAAAGAAGCCAACCACTGGCGGCCGGGACTTTGGGACTTTTGAGGCGATGTGTCGATGATGCCCTGGGACACAGACCTCGAGTTGGCGCTGTGCCCTCTGAGAATCCAAGCACCCAAGAAAAAACCTGCGCTTCTTACCCCCCGAAAGAAACTTGATGCTTCTATGTTACTTTAATGTTTACCAAGGCACATATTACGTTTTTCCCACGGGAGGAACAAGCAAATGGAGGGAGTGGAAGGAACTCTCAACCCTTTTTTTGAAAGGCGATTCCTGCCTTCAACGGATGGGCGTGTATCGCGTTCTTCCATGTCATTCCCGCGATGAAAGCGGCGCAACTCCCCACAAACTCGTCGCGGTTATATGCTAACATGTTCCAGGCATGCTGGAGAGGGGGTTCCAGTGAGAAGTGAGCATGCGCTGTTTCCTATTTGGGCTTGTGTTGTTGAAAAGTGTACCCGTTGTGGAGTGGTTTGAAGGGAAAACACAAAGGACCCCCACCCATTGGGGGGTCCCCTATTTTCACACACCCATGTCGGGAAACCAAGGACCCTCCTGGAAGACCTTAATCCGTAAGAATTTGGGGCCCTTGGTGGGGTTTCGGCGCGAGGTTTTCGCAGTCTCACTTGAACAGCGCTTCGGAAAGGATCCAACTTGGCCATTGAAAAGGTTGTGGGTGGCTGGTTGTGGGTGGGAGCTTACTGAGCGAAGAAGCCACTTGGGGTGCAATGCTCAGACGATTCATATATGAACCTGGAGCCCCAGTGAAACTAACGCCTGGTCGGAAACGGGCAACCCACCGAATTCACCCCAGGGAAACAACGTTGTTGAGTAGATGGAACTCCGAGATTCTGCTTGCTCCAGTTCCATGCTGCATCCTTGAGCGACGCCAGTTGCCGCGCTTCCGATTCTGTCGGCTTCAGATAGAGTCCACTGAGATGAGGCCAGAGAATCTGAGGCCAAGATCCATAGTTCAGGAGATCCAGTCCTCATCCGCCCACCAAAACTCGATCTTCCGACCTCTGCAATGGAAGACGCTTTGTTGCTGGATAGCTTCTCGCTGGGATCTGCGTCCTGTCTGATTGTGAACAGTCTTCCAGACCAGAGTCAAAGTGTTGAAACTGACTCCCTACAGGTTGTCAACCTCCCACTCTTGCACACCTCGCTTTGTTCCAGACACTTTACAAACCAACATTTACCGCCGTTGTTGGGAATAAGCGATTGCCACCTGCGATCCAAGTAGTTTGAAAAAGAACCAGTGGCAACCAATCCCTAGACTCCCTTTCTGCAAGAACAGGAGGGGAGGGGACAAGCTTGGACGAGGAGAAGCTACCCTAAGATATCCTCACTTCCTGAGTTCCGTTTCAGACTTTAGTCACTTTTCGGGTTTGGTTGCCATTGTGGTAGATAAGAAGTTGCCCCTTTGTTGGGGCATTCCACTCAGGAAGTGAGCAACCCCACTGGGGTTCGTACTGGACGAATGGTTTGTTCCAATGGGATTTCCTTCATGGTGCCGATGGACGTGGATTTCTCTTCAAGCCAAACAAAGGGACTGGGGATCATGGCCAGCTTCCATTTTCTTAAGAATATGTTGTACGATTTTTCTCTTGTTGGTTTTAGAGGGAATCTAGCACTATACTGGAAAAATATGAAGAAGTAAATGGAAGTCAGGGTTCGGGTTAGGGAAAGGACCCGATCCCTTTCTGGGTGAGGCCCTTTCAGAGGTCCAAGCTCTTCCACCCAGGACAAACACACCCCTGGTGTCCCCGTAACATATAGGGACTCATCACTTTTGTAGGGTACACCTCCTATGAATGGGGGTTTATTGGTCTTGGTGGCTCCCAGCCAGCCCCTTAGCCTTTCAGCTTTTGAGTGTTTAGTGGTAGTTTCCATTTAACATCATTTAACCCACTAAAAGCTAAACTTTCAGCGGGGGATCTGAGGGCCCAGTCGGATCCAGACCCCTGAAATGGAGGCTTGCATCGTGACATCTTCAAAGGGACGCTCTGAGGCCTTTGTGCCCGCGCCCGTGCTGGCCGCGCCGTTGCCGCCGGCCAACCCGGCGCTGCGCCGGAAGACCGATACCCGGCGATCCAGCTACAGCTATGGCCCTTTGGCACTGGCAGGCGGCGAATGAGAAATGAAATGACTTCAAGAAAATCCCATCCCCTGTGGTTTCCATTCAAGGGAATCCCTTCCGGTTCATTCCCGCAACCCGGTCTCCGTCATTCCCTACTTGTACCGGCAAGTGAATTCTAGGCCCTTCTCATGCTGACGACGCGAACCTTCGTTTTTCCCCCAACTGCCAGTAGAAAACTCCCCTGTTCCCAGAGGTGTCATGTTTTCGTTTTCTTGCAGGTGGTTTCCCCTCAAACATCAACCAACATGGAAATCCACTGGAGATCCGTTGGCCAAACTGCCCTGCAGGTAGCCTCACCGTGCTGGCCGCGAGACGAGCCAAGGTGAAGCGAAGAGCCCAAGGCGGGGATTGTCCGCAGACTTCAACTGATCCTTCAGCCTTTGAGAGAGTCCTTTGAGAGAGCCCAAGGCGTGGATGGTGACGCAAAATCTATTTCGCACCACAAGCTGAAACCATGGGTGGAACCAGAATGGTTGTTGGTGTTTGCGTTGGGGAATCGAATCATTCCTGGGTTTCTGAGCAGTGGAACTGTGGTGCGAAATGGATTTCGTGACCATTCACAATGTGGTTCTGCGGCGTGAAGCTTTCTCTACGTGGATAGACGCGAATGGGAAGTAGGAGGGGAAGCGGAGAAGTCCGTCCGCAGGGTTCGATTGTGCTGCACACCACTTCCCACGGGCCATTTTGTTACGACTTCGGGTGAATCCGGTGGACCCTGATCAGAGCAACCCCCCTAAAACGGATACTATTTACCTACCACAAAGGAACCACCCCTGATTAGTACAGTCCTCCGGCAGATGAATCCGAAGTTGGTTCTACTATTTGGATTCACGGGGGTTGGTAGAACCGACAGTCAGTGGGTTTTGGGTGCTGCTTGATTCGGCAATGGGCAGACCGAAAATCTTGTCCGTGCAGCGGGGCCATACAGCCATAGCTGTTTGTGTGATTTATGTGTGTGTGTGTGCACTTTGCGTGTTCTACAATTGATGGCGAGCTCACCTGGGAGTAACACGAGCTCACCATGGGGATCCTTTGTTTCAGGTTTCGGACATATTGTCAATTTGCGTATGTTAGTCTGTATGCCTTTGAGTCTTCAAACCATGGTGCATGCGACCTAATGGTGAACACAGCAAAGAAAGGGCTTGTTTTGTCTCGCAGGTGTTAGTGTGCAATTGTGTGTGTGTGTGTTGTTTTTGTTTTTTGTTTGTTTGTTGGTGTGTGTGTGTGTGTCTCCAAGCAGTTGGAGATGTCCCTACTCGTGAGGTATTTGTTATGCGGAAGCTTGGCTGTGGTCTCAAGCCAGGTGACTATAAGTTTGTTTGGCATACCCTCAAAACCGGTTGGTGGACCGAAATCCCACGGTAAATAGTCCACTGAAATTGACAAGTGGCCAGTAGGGGTCCAACAAACAGCGGGCTTTTGCCACTTTTTGTTCCTTTGCCCATTGTGGAGCCCTTCAGGAACTATGCAGGACCTGTCCAAGCAAATGCGGCAGCAGAGGAAGCAGCTGGAAGCTTCCATGGAGAAAGATGAGGCCAGGCGTCTCAAAATAGGTGTGTGCTAAACTAGGGGGCCCGCGTTCCATCCTGATTTGCTCCAACATCGTTCCTTAGGCTTTCCGACCCCAGGGGTACCAAAAAACAAAACACCCCCAAATAAACGCCAAAGGAAAGTCACCATTGTAAGGAGTCCCCAAAACAAAGACACACCTACATGGGTTTGCAACCATTGTGTAATGGTGATGTAGTGGTGATAAACCCCGTTTCCCCTGGCAGTGGTTGTGTGGTATTGGAAACTCGCGATGACGGGCCCACAATTCGGTTCAGACATGTTCATAGCTTACCATGGGTTTATGGTTGGTTTTGATTCAGCTCTCCTTCTGGCGTCAGGTTGGTTAAACATGGATGGTGTGGCTTCGAGGGTTTCCTCCAGCAGTATGCATGATAGCGGCTTAAAACCAACCCAGGAACGGCAAACTGCGTTGATCCATGTTAGCCAAATTTTGTTCGGGGATGGGAACTCGGGGCGCAATTGGAAGAATGGGGGAAACCCGAATTGGTCCATGTCTGAAGCAATCTTCGAGGCCCACACGTTCATGGCACAGATTCCATTGGAAGCTCCGGTCGTTTGAAGTCCGATTTCAGGACTTGAAGCTGATGATGCAGGGCCTAAGAGGATCAGGCAGAAAGGGATGCATGCGTGGGCCGGGTTGCGTTTGCGCTGGGGCGCGCGCGCGCGCCTACAGGTAGGAATCACCCGGTGTTTCGGACGTTCAGGATGTTTCAAGTCGGCAGATGGAGGTGTCCCATTCGAAGGCTTACCGGTTCCTAGCTCCAATCAAACCCATGGTTGTTCCAATAGAAGTGGACGAGAGGTTGCCTATGGTTGCCTCAAGATGTTCTCTTCGGCATTGCAATCCTGTCCACCATGTTGTTTCAGGAGCTCTTTCCTTACTTATTGAAGGTAACCCCTAAATTTAGTGGTATGTGAACCCCGAATTCTTGTAGAGCACGGAAAACCACCCCGTAACCACCAAGCCAACACGTGGAACGAAGCTTATAGGGATGGAAAGTCGGATTGGCCTCCAAAGTCTTTCAGCGCCAGTCGGTCCCATTGGGTCAACCTTAGTGAGTCCGAAGCCCGCGGGGCAAAGTCCATTCCGAGTGTTCGTTTTGAGGGAACCTTAGGTCGACCACTTGTTCAGGGCACCCCAAACAAAGCAACACCTCTGTAAATTGATTCGCTACTTTCGAGGGCCCCGACAAGTGAAAGCAAATGTTGCTTTAAGTTGGATTCGGAAAACACATTGAGTAGCAGAGGTGATGACATGCGTTGCCCTGACCAGAATAGCAATAGGAAATGAAAGTGTCCGTGCATATGTGTTTGCCTCAAAATAGAGCACCCGCAAGAAACAAATGTGATTGCCTTTTTGGCCTCCCTCTAAACCAATCCGAAATAGGCTAATTACCCTGAACAAGAAGACACACACACACACACACTTTTTGCAGCGAACCCCAATCACTGTGTAGTGTTCAACCCGACATGTCCCCCATTTTTTGTATTCGTGAATTCCCGTCTAAGTTTGCAGGTTGCTTCTTGTAGTGTTTTCCTCTGATTATCTAGCCCAGACCATTTACCTGTGCGGATAACCAAGGGCCTGCCACCCTTTAACCAGAAGGAAGCTGACACGGGTGGGTGCCAACATTTAGCTGTAGAGTAGACCACTAAGGGCACCAAGCTCAAAAAAGTCCATCTTCCAGTATAGGTAACCAAGGGGACACAACCAAAAGGAAGATCTGGCTACCTAAAAGGGCCTTACCTGGGATCGCAGTACCCGGCTGGAAGCCGCGATTCTCGTAGGCCTGAACGACAGCGACCGCCAGATCGAGGGTTTGGAGATGCGGCTTGTGGACATTCCCACGGATGAGGAAACCGCCGAGTGACCATTTGAATGTCCACAAAAAATGTGTCATGTGTGTATGTGCTCTCTTGGTTTTGTATGTGTCTGTGTGTGTGTGTATGTGTATGTGTGTGTGTTTCTGTGTTTTTGTGTGTTTGTGTGTGATTGCTTCATGTAGTCCGCCGCCAAAGCTTCATTGGATCGGCCATTGAAAGGTCAGCCTCTCCTACCTCGAAATTGGACCACTCTCGCGGGGTTGCTCAAATTCAATGCTTAATCCTCGTGCCAGATGGTGCATTTTGAGACATCCCGGTCTAGAGGGACAATCCAAGGCTTCGAATCCGCAGATTGGGTTCATGGAAAATCCCCAAAGTCCTACTGATGGGCAAAATGCACTGGGTCACCAGGTAAGATTCATGAAGCCCTATGAGAGAGAAAAATCTCTGGCAAACCAGGCGCGCAGTTGGAAAACCGCCTCCCAATGCCCTTGGGTCCAAGCCCTCAAGATCCAGAAGCCTCCAGGTGCAATGCTCAGCGATGTATCCGGCCCAGCGGATCCCAGTTCACTTCAAAGATGGCTAGCTATTTCCTATATGTGGGTGGCTGGCCTTAGTTACGTACTCTGCAACTAAACGTAGGCAACCGGTTGTATCTTCCTTTTGGTTTTTTAAAGGTTGGGTTCCTTGGCTCCAAATGTAAACGGATCCAGCAAGGGACGGGGGTCATGATGGAGCCCAGTGGCAAGCATTGTTTTTAAATCAAAGCATGTGTTACTCTTGTTTTTTTTTTGGTGGTGTCCAAAGTTATTTTACTGCAAATGGATCTCCTCAGTTGTTCAGTGGCACCGTTTGTCCCCTTTTTTGGTGGCTGCCCCACTAAAAATGGTCTTCCCCAAAAGGGTTCCCTGTTTTCCAGGGTCACAGAACAACTGAGTCTCAGAATTCTCCAGGAGTCTGGTCTGCCCCTGACCTATGACCCCACCATTTTGGCGGACTACTTCGATCGCTTGCCCGGGGTACAGCTGCAGAGGCGTCCGGGGTCCATGGTCCACACCTATGTTGGCTTACATGGCTGTGCCTTTGTTTTGTGGTTGGACCCACCAACACAGTAGCGTTCCTTTGGCCTTCCTTTTAAAACTCACAAAAAAGGGGGACCAGCTCAAGACAAGACACACCCACATGCTTTGGGACCCAGATTTCAGGTTGGGGGTCCAGCAACACCGGGCTTCTCAAGTTGATAGTTTTTCGAGCACCAAGAATCGCTGTTTCATCCGGCAAGCAAGCCGAACTGTTCCAATATGAGCAAAACACAAGGGTAGCGAATCCTTTGCCGACCAACAATGTTGCACCCTCTGATCGATTGATTTTTTGTGCAACTCACCTGGTTCAGACCAGTTCAGCCTGGATCGAACCGAAGGCTGGTGAGGGCGGTTGGGGTCCAACGGAGGTGGGACATGGCCATGGTCCAATCATGGTTGTTGTTGGGAAGCATTTTACATTTTTGCTTATTGTGGCTTAGTGGGAAATACCCACTTAACTGCTAACATTTAAGTTTTCGCTCCCCTTCCAACGTCAACCAAGCAATGGTTGAGAATTGGGTTGTACAGCCAGGTGCTGTGATTCCAAGGTCATGGATCCGAATCCACCACTTTGGTATACTTTGGTATTTTAGACAAGTTGGGTGCAGGTTTCCACCGTAAGGCAAAGGGCGTCGTTGGGACCGTTGGGATCCTCCTTTTCGGAGATGAAACCACATCCATGGGGTTTGGGTGTGGAGGTCAGGTCCCACTCGACTCAGAAGCGCGCGCGCCTCAGGATTCTGCAGATCATCAGAGCCTGGGCTCGCAACAAGTCTCGAGCCGCGCATCTTCGGGATGGTCCTGAAGGGAGGTGACAGCAGCTATAGCTATGTCGGGCCTTTGGAGAGGATCCCTTAAGGACCTTTTGGAATTCTGGAATTTGCAGACCTTTACCCACCAACGTGGCATTTGACAAGGGGTACTTTTTCGAAGAAAACGGAGCTGCCAAGTGCCCCCCCACGGCTATGTTTGCGGAAGGGTTTGGTAACTCATGGGGCTGGGCTTGGAGCTCACTCTCCGTGTGAAAGAGCTTGCTTGCCCCACAAGTAAGACTTCCTGGATTGTGTACCCTTCAAAACACGACATCCTCCTTTTGGGTTCCCCAACTAAGCTTTTTGACAGGACACGGGGCCTCTCGTTCCTTTGGCCTGTTTAGCGGGTTCCCTTAAAACACGTGGCCAAGAAACTCACTTGAGTCACAATCAAAAGCTGGGTAGTTGAAGGGTGAGGGACGATCCCAGCCATAAATCAATGCAGCCGCCTTTTTGACTCTTTACATCGGTTCTGGGTCCCCACCATTTGAATACCGATCCTAGGTCCCCCAGCTAGGTGCCCTTCTTAGCCCCTTTTTTGATTGGGAGGGTTCCCCTACTAAAAAAAGTCCTACAGAAAAAAGTTGGTGCCAACTTATTCTAACCTCTCTGGAGGACCTAGTAAAAAGACGACATCCCCCAAATGGTTGCGGACAAAAACGGAAGCCCCATTGGAATTGTTAAGTCAAAGCAGGAGGGATCTCTACTGGAGGAGCTAGCGATCGGTTTTGACTGCGCCTCACTTGGGCTTTACCCGAGGCACCGGAGCCCCGCTGATCGGAATGATCGCCGGCGCCTGAGAAAATCTGGTTGCGGTTGCGGCGGAAATGTCGGGGGTGGCCTTCCCGTCAGAGGCCCTCCCTCCCCCGGATAATTTTTGGGGGTCCTTTTTTGAGCCTCTTTCTCCTTTTGTGGTAAAGGGAAACCAAAAAGGAAAACTATCATTTTGGGAGTGCCCACCAAACAGAACGTAATGAAGCCCCCCCCTGTCAACTGTGCTTTGTTTTGTTTTTTTCCCAAAAGTTACAAAGTCCCCTTTCATATTTGGGAACGGATCAAAGGTTTCTTCAACTTGGCCTATGTCTTATGCTGGTAATTCAGGTCCGCGAGAGAATTATTGTCTTTCATGCATGGTACTTCATCCACCGGCCGCTGGTTTCACTTTGGGTGCGAAAGAAACAACGATCCCTCGAGGTTCCATAATTTGCTCGGTTTACCTTCTGTCCTCTAACATGGAACCTGACTGAGGGTCCTGGAATGTTCCTTTCGAAGGTTCCGTGTTAGTGAACAGGAGGCTACTTTGATTGAAAAACACAAATGCCCTGGTGTGACAGAATCCGTTGGTTCAGCGGTTTGGGATTGCTCGAGGTTTATCCCCTCCGTGATACAAGGGAGTTCCCTTTTTTGGGGGGGGGTTAGTCTTTGGGAGGCCCTTGTTGTTGTGTCACAGACGTGGATTCCATTTTCCGCAGCCCTGGTTTCAAGGGTCGCTGATATTTTCCGGGGTTTCTCGAGTTTCACCCGGAATTTCTGGGTAGAAACACACTTTCACTGGGATGTTCCGGGTCTTTTTCTCGTTTCACACCGGGTTTTCTGGGGTTTGCTTTGGTCGACCAACGCCAATCTCCCCTGGCACAACTCCCCCGGTGTTCGCCTCAGGCCTGGGATCGCCTCACGGGGCGTGTGGACACCGACGCCCAGGTGAAGCAGGCCGCCAAGTTCAACGAGATCGCCCCTCGACGAGTCGATTTCGGGCGGCGAACAGCTTCGGGCGGCGCTTTCGGTCGGATCCCTGCCACTGAAAACACGTCAAAATGGAGACGCGCGCTGCAAAAAGGCGGTCGAAGCTTGTGTGGTTTCCCCTTCCACCTTCCATTTGCTGGAAGATGAGTTTGTGCTTAAAAGCACACACACACACACTTTTAAAGAATGCTGTTGGTTTCAAAGGGAATCTATCAATATTGGACATACTGTGATTTTTTCCAGGCCGAATCCGCAAATGGAGGCAGGGGGGGGTCTTGGGGTGTGGCTGATCACGCCTCAAGAGTTCCATCCTAAGCTGTGGGGACCAGTAGAATTATGGATAAAAATCCAGGTTGCCCACAGGGGCTCTCTGGGATCCAACAGGGAATCCACTGGATTTCCCAAAAAAGCCACCGGTCAAGGTGAGCAGTAGATAGCCTCAAGGGCCAAAGATTGCCAAGGTGTTTGTTTGTCGTGTTCCGCGATATCGTG
>CAUJNA010003572.1:45000-137500 GCA_963377175.1 Effrenium voratum
ATCTTTTAGTAGCATTCCAACCAATGGTCATCCCATGTATCACCGGCCTTTTGACCAACCCCGCAGATCCATCTTTGGGAGGGTTCAGATAGGGTGTGTCTCAAAATCAGGATTGGATGCAGATGTGTCTGTGTGTGTGTGTGTCAGCTGTAAGGGAAACCAAATGGTCACCGCTCGTTTTCGGGGGTCTCTCATTTGGAGACACGTGTCATGGGATTTGGACGGTCCCTTTCGGCTAGCCCAAGGGGTGCCGGGAAACCGACGCGGCAGTTCGGCCGTCAACAGTTTGCGGTACCCGTTTTGGTTCAAAGGGAAACCAACAGGAGAAACCAACAGGAGATCGGCGGTTTCCCACTAAAATGGGTGGGCTCATCCTTTTTCAGCTTGGCCCCAAAAGAGGTGGTGTTCAACTCTTGGTTTCCCCTTTGAAGCCACAAAGGGAGCCAAGTCCAGAAAAGGAACCAGACCCAAATGCTGCGGAAGACGTCCATAGTTGTCTGCCACTGAAAACTATGCGGAACTGTTGGACCACTGAAAGCAAGGAGTTGGGATATTTTCTTTCTCTTGCCCGTGTTGGAAGGCTTGACATGTTTTCCCGCTCATGGTTTTAGAGTGGAACTCTATGCCATACTGGACATATATATATATATATATTTGTTGCTTTGAGTTCGGGGGACGCAGAAGCAACTGGAGGCTTGCTGGAAGTTTCGCAGGCTTCGCTGGCGAGGCACTGCCCTAGATTTCGGTGATTATATCTCGGACCCGCGAGGGGAACGGGGAACCCTCAGAAGGAGGTGACACAGCAGACTTCCCTACGAATCAACATGGAATCCCCAAAGTGGAGTCAACATGGAATCAACATGGAAACCAAAAAGGAGTACCCCCAAAAGGAGATTCCTCAGAATGGTGGGTTTCTGAGTGGACATGGGTCTCCAGTTCCCACAAAGTGTATCGAACCTGGGCGTCAGACGTTTCTTGATCAAGAGAAAGATAGACTGGGCCAATGGAAGAGCCACAAAGAGAGCACGCATTTTGAGGGTTTCTGAGCAGTTAATTTGGGCACACATTTTACATTGAATGGACCTCAACAATCAAGAGAAGGGTGCCTTTTGTCCCATGCTTGGGGCGAAAGAGAGAACATCTCGTTTCTGACGCTGAAAGCCTTGCAGTTCTTGTTTCTGGGTGTGTTTGTTCCCCCACAAAATGCCCGGGTTGAGGGCGATACCTGCGGCTTGTTTTGGTCGGTCAGGTCTTTTGGCCACGGATCTGAGGTTCACCGCCTGGCTGCAGGATGTAGGGCTGAGGGACAGCCGGCGCACAGACTTCGTGGGCTTGCTCGACGAGTCTCGACGTTCCTGCGACCTTCAAACCTCTTTATAATTCCTTTCATGTGCTGAATGGGAGATTGGTTGCTGATTGTGGTTTCTGTTGTGGTTGTCGTTGTCGTTGTTGTTGTTGTTGTTGTTGTTGTTGTTGTTGTTGTTGTTGTTGTTGTTGTTGTTGTGGTTGTGGTTGTGGTTGTTAATGTTGTTGTTGTTGTTGTTGTTGTTGTTGTTGTTGTTGTTGTTGTTGTTGTGGTTGTGGTTGTGGTTGTGGTTGTGGTTGTGGTTGTGGCCGTGGCCGTGGCCGTGGCCGTGGCCGTGGCCGTGGCCGTGGCCGTGGCCGTGGCCGTGGCCGTGGCCGTGGCCGTGGTTGTGGTTGTGGTTGTGGTTGTGGTTGTGGTTGTGGTTGTTGTTGTTGTTGTTGTTGTTGTTGTTGTGGTTGTGGTGCTTGTGGTGCTTGTGGTGGTTGTGGTGGTTGTGGTGGTTGTGGTGGTTGTTGTGGTTGTGGTGGTTGTTGTGGTTGTTGTGGTTGTTGTGGTGGTTGTGGTTGTGGTGGTTGTTGTGGTTGTTGTTGTGGTTGTTGTGGTGGTTGTGGTTGTGGTTGTGGTTGTGGTCGTGGTTGTCGTGGTTGTCGTGGTTGTCGTTGTTGTCGTCGTTGTTGTTGTTGTTGTTGTTGTTGTTGTTGTTGTTGTTGTTGTTGTTGTTGTTGTTGTTCGTCTTCTTCTTCTTCTTATTGTTCTTGTTCTTGTTCTTGTTATTATTGTTATTGCTCTTATTGTTGTTGATGTTGCTGTTGTTGTTGTTGTTGTTGTTGTTGTTGTTGTTGTTGTTGTTGTTGTTGTTGTTGTTGTGTTGTCGTTGTTGTTGTTGTTGTTGTTGTTGTTGTTGTTGTTGTTGTTGTTGTTGTTGTTGTTGTTGTTGTTGTTGTTGTTGTTGGTTGTTGTTGTTGTTGTTGTTGTTGTTGTTGTTGTTGTTGTTGTTGTTGTTGTTGTTGTTGTTCGTCTTCTTCTTCTTCTTATTGTTCTTGTTCTTGTTCTTGTTATTTTTGTTATTGCTCTTATTGTTGTTGCTGTTGCTGTTGCTGTTGCTGTTGCTGTTGCTGTTTCTGTTGTTGTTGTTGTTGTTGTTGTTGTTGTTGTTGTTGTTGTTGTTGTTGTTGTCGTTGTTGTTGTTGTTGTTGTGGTTGTGGTTGTCGTTGTCGTTGTCGTTGTCGTTGTCGTTGTTGTTGTTGTTGTTGTTGTTGTTGTTGTTCTTGTTCTTGTTCTTGTTCTTGTTCTTGTTCTTGTTCTTTTTCTTGTTCTTGTTCTTGTTGGTGTTGTTCTTGTTGTTGTTGTCGTTGTCGTTGTCGTTGTCGTTGTCGATGTCGTTGTTGTCGTTGTTTGTGATCAACTTGACACAGTTTCTGGGCAACCAATGGAGATTGTCTGAAAATTGATTGAGATCGGTTATGAGTCCACTTTTTGTGTTTAAATCATCATGCCTCGTCTGCATGTCTTTAGGGAAGACAGCACCCTACATGGGTGTCCGGCCAAGTTAGTAAGTTGTTGGTCACCTATAGGTTATAACCCACTTATAAGTTGGGAGTTGCAGCCCTATCCAGCTGCAAAGTTCCACTTAAATCCGGTTACATGGACCTGCTAAATAGGACCCACAAGTTGTTCCGCTTTCCCACAAGGAAACCTAACCCAGCATTTCCCCGATCACTACTTTTGGACATTGGTGGTTTGGGCATGGTTGCAGAAGCAGTTGGCGCGTGCTGGAAAGGGATTCTGCTTCTAATCTTGTCCCCGGCAGCTCGATAAACCGCGCGCTTCCACATTATAGGAAACCGGGTATCTCTACATCTACAATTTGCAGATGGTTTCTTTTGATGACCAACCGCAATGAGAACTGCAAGGTTTCGCTTTCAGCACTTTTTGGGCCTGACAGCCAAGGAGTTTGCCTCTCGCATCTACGAGGAGCTAGATTACAACAAGGCGGATGGGTTTCAACGACTGCCAGCAAATCAACTGGGCATGTCTTTTTTCCAGGGTACCCTTTTTGGGGTTGGTTTCAAGGGAAACTAAGAGGAGGGCCTACACCATTTTGAGGGTCCGATTACAGCAAGACACGCCAAATGTACCTGAAGGTTAGCTTCCCAAATCCATGCTGCAGCTTGGAGTGTGTTAACCCGGGGACTGGAGGAAGACACTAAAAAATCGGGGGGCTTTGGGCTGAACTCCGACCAAAAATCAGGGGACCTCCCACCCGCAGAAAATCTCCAACAGGGGTCGGTACCTGAAAGTTCGTGAACCCTTTTTGGGTACGTCTCTGGAGTTTCTTCATAACCCCCCAACCTGATTGGACCTTGGCGTGCGGGTCCCATTTCTCGACCACCCGAAGTGAGCTGTGCGTGGGAAGGAAAGTGGTGCTTGGTTGCCATACTTCGTTATTCATGGTGGAGTTGGAAAACGTGTAATGGTTTTCCAGTTTGGTAAGATTGACACTGCATGTGTAGACAAAGGGCGCCCCGACCCCTACCAGGCTTCACACAGGTGTTCAAGCAAGGATGATCCGACAGAGAGGGTCATATTATTTTTACGTTTGGGTGGGACATCTTCCTTATCAGTATCAATTGTGCTTCCTGAATTCGGGAAGGGTTGCTTTGGCGGTTCTACAGGTGCTTAAGGGTAGGCTGCCAAACAGTTCGTTCAGTGTGGATGAGTTGCCCTGTATCTCAATGGGTTGGAAAAGCGCTGGGATGAATCATTCAATCCACTGATGTCATACTTGCCCTCCCACCAATTAACGTGAAACCTTACTTGGGTCCCTTTAAAAGGAATCAAATCCAAACCAGGACCCCCTGAATATCAGGTTCCAAGTCAATTGGTCAGAGGTTAACATGCTTGAAACAAAGACTCAGATCTTAGAGCCCCTTAGGGGACAAATGGGTTCTACAGACACTATATAGCATATGCATGAAGGATGTATACTTCATTTTTCGTTGGGGGTCTTCTTCTTTTTTTGGGGGGTATAGTGTAAACCCACTTGGAACAGCAAATAAGCGCATCTAAAGAAAGGAGACGGCCACCTTATACGAACAGCCACAGCAACGGGAGCATTAGTGGCTACCAGGGCCATTCAGGCCAATTGAGTGCCATGACCTTCAAAAATGGCTCCAGGAGGCTAGTCAGCTCTCAGTCTGAGGATCAAATGTTTCGCATCTACTGTTGTGGCAACCAGCCCCATGCCGTTTTCATATTTCTTATTCCCCACATGTAAGGAATCCTGTAAGCTTAGGTGTGGCCTTGTCACTTCAGACATTTAGGAAACACACGGCTCAAAAAACAGATACAAGTGCTTCCAGTGACCATAGGTGGCCCATGCCTGGCCAGCTCTAGGTTATACATCATGGTTTCCCCTGGTTACCTAGGGGTAACTGGAAGCACTGGGCACCTTTTGGAGGGGGTCTCACCAAAAAAGTGGTGAAGTTTCTTGGGAAGGCCTGAGACTCTGGAGTTTCTGAAGAAGAACCAGTGAAGTTTCTTGGGGGTGGACCCTTAAGTGTTGGGCAAGCTGCGGAAGCACAAAGCGACATTTTGCTCGACGCGCGGTGCTGCTGCAGGGTGAAACTCGGCGTGCGCACATTTGCGCAACCGCAGAGTATAGTAGCCTCCGCACCCCTTCAACCAGCAGTGAGAACTTCTGCTCCTGCCCAGGCGCCCCACAAGTCAGATGTCATACCGCTTGTCACTGCACGACGATTGCCACTCGCGTCTTGCTGGCAGTCGCCCCGCAGACTGCTCGTTCTGCTCCCAATACTCTGCGAGGTCTCGACCTGTACTAGCAAAGCTCGAAACGCCGCTGCCTGTAACACGGAGAGAAGCTTGCCCCTCAACAGCGCCCGCGCTGGAAGATTAACCTTCCAAGACAATAGGTGCTCGGTCGCCCTGCGACAAACGAGACGCGCGAGGCCCTGCCAGCTGTCCTTCCGTTGGAGAAAGGCTCGCGTATTCCTTGAGAAACAAAGCAAGCGCCACGCAGTGTTGAGCGCAGGCTTTGCAGAGAACGATCTTTCCCCACGCCAGCTCGTCGCGCTACCAGTCACTGGCAACTCGCCTCAGCATGTCTCCCGCGGCTCTCCGCTTGGTCTTGGCGCACCTCTGGGCGTGCTTCTTGTTTCAGCAACGCCCGAAATGAAACCGGCGGCACCAAAAGCTTGGCTTTCAACAGCATGTTAGGTCCCTCATCCTTCAAGTCTTTGCCACCTTGCCTCCTCGCAGCCCCTGCGTTCTTGCACGCTGCCCGCAAGCCCTCCTAATTGCAAGGTAACCCTTCTATGAAGGCGCTTGCCCGCAAGAAACAGTGGCGCAGGACCGCCTCCTTGCACACGCGGCGCGCCAGGCGAACATCCCTTTGAGTGTTTGGCCGACTCACGGCAGGGTTTCTACATACCAGCTGCTGCGCAGGAGGCGCTGCTGGTTGAAACCCTCGGCCTGCGCCGGGCAGGGCAGATTGAGCGGTTGGCGGATCACTTTCGCGCTGAGCTTGGTCAAGGCCCGCCTGGCCCGCCGCCTGCGGCGCTCCCGCCTGACCCGCGGCCTGCAGTGCCCCCGGCGGCAGCCGCCCTTTGGTGGTCGACCCTGTGCCGGATGCAGACCCGAGGCCGGCGGCTCCCTCCGTCGTCCGGGAAGCGCACTGCTATCTCCAGGGCCGAAGCTGCTCCGTGACTTCAAGCTTGCCGGTCAGCAAACCGTCCACCTGCGCGATGGTGTAGTAGCTGAGCAGGGCGGCGGCGATGCTTGAGGCCGTTGCCGTGTCCTGGTCGGCAGCTGAGCGATACGCCACCAGCGCCGAGGTGATCTGGTTACTTGTGAAAACGTCCTGGTCCGGGCCCGTCCGGTAGGCCAGCAGCGCGCCCCTGATTGTCCTGCGCGCTCGCCGTCCGGTGGTCATGCCTCAACACCGGCTTTTCGCTAGACCCTCGGCCCGTACTGGTTATCGCCAAGCGATTGCTGGACCTCTGGTCCGTTTCACTCCCCTCGGAGCGTTTTCTCTTGCGTGTTCCCAACCGTGGTCGCGTGAACCACGGCTCTGGACCCTCTTCGGAGTTGCCAGACTCTCCGAGCGCAAGCTGGTGGAGGTAAAGTAGGCGCGGAAACGCGCCTTCTCTTTTTTTTTCTTTCTCTTTCTCTCTTTCTCTCTTTCTCTCTTTCTCTCTTTCTCTCTTTCTCTCTCTTCCCCTCGCTCCTTTCTCTGTATTTCGCTTCAATCTCTCTCCCTCTCTCTTTATCTCTCTCTCTCTCTCTCTCTCTGTCTCTCCTAAAACAAGACGAGCCGCCCTCATCCTGAGGAATGTGCCAACGGACTGCTGGTGGAAGAGCACATGTCCCACCTGGACCGGGCCGCTTTGCTTCAAGGTATCGGATGGGGACCGGTTTTTCGACTCAACTACTTTCCTACTAGGCCTCTAGGCTTTTAGGCTTGCAGCGGGTGGGGGGGTGTCCAAACAGGGCCCTTTGGGTCGGGTTGGTATTGATGGCGGGCCGGGGGGGGGGAGGAGCCGGGGGTTGGACAGCACAGGTTACAGGACTATGTTTAAACCATGACCTTAGCAGGCATTTGTTTCTTTCTCTGTTTGTTGGGAGGGGGGAACCCCATCCCCCCAACAAGCCCTTGAAGGTCCATACGTCAACAGGAAACCGACCATGTCGAGCCAAGTTGCATCTTGAGCGAAGCCTGCGGGATCTTCGTTTGATCAAAACAGCCGCAATTCGCCTGGCCGCTTTGCTTCTTTGCTGAAGCGTCCACGTTTTCGGAATCCAACAAGTTCCAGCCACAAGCATGTTGTTTTTTTTAAGGAAGGCAACAGGGGACGGATATCAGCCCCCCCCCCCCAACCAATGCTTTTTGGACAGTAGGATTTTGGACATGGTTGAAGAAGGCAGTTGGGAGATGCTGGTGATTGCAAGTTTCTTTCAGACCTACCCAGTCTTGAACAGCTTGAGATTGTGGCTTTAGCCGTGTGGAGATTTGGGTTCCAGTTTCGGTGAGTGGCCTCGTTTCCCTGAAACTGACAAGTTAGTCTTGCAGATGAGACTCCCGCTTTGGTATCAGCGTGATTTGTCGACCAGGTTGGGCCTGTAGCTCAGGTCAAGATCCCGAAGAATTTCGAGCAGTACTGCTGCCGCAAGGCGAGAGCGAAACCGAAAACCGCTGTTGCGTTGTAAGGCTGACTGAATATGAAAGTAAATCAGGAAGCCCTATTGTGGTGTGCGCTGAGTTGAGTCAGGCCAAGTGGGTGTGTCCTTTTTGGGGCTGGAACCCTTTTTGGAGGGTGGTTGCAGGGAGGCGCAATTGAGCCCTCCAAACCAAACCGGAAACGGGTTCGGCTTTCCGAGTGGGAGCGGAGAAGTGAATCGGTGAAAATTCGTGGTCCGGGCCAGAAGTAGGTGCCGGTATTCGTGATTCAACGTTATTTGTGTGTGTGTAGATCCTTTTAGTAGCAGGTGTTCTGACTGAATGTGGACACTTGAGCCAGGCTTTCATGTCGATCTGGGTTTGGGATCTCCAACAAAGTCCAAGGAATTTTCCAAAACCCTTGTGCCGAATTTTCCTCTGAGACTGGTTTGGCAGAGGGTCTTGTCTTGCCGAAGATCCTCCGGACTCCAAGCGCGAAAGGGTCTGAGAATGTGCGTCCACTTACCAGAATATGAGCAACCCTCATCATTCACGTCCGTTTGCTTAAAGACTATGTTTGATTTTCCCTTGTTGGTTTTGAAATTGGAATCTATCACTGCTGGAGATATGTTCATTTGATCCAGGAGCATAAGCAAATGGAAGTTCACTGTCATCAACTGTGAATCAAATGACATCGGATTCACTCGTAAAGTTGCAGTAGAAAAATGGAGATTACGAGGGCAATCCCATGTCATTGGAGTACTGACTGTGGCTCATTTGGCTTTTGTAGCCAGGGGGTCCACTAACATGCTGGTTCGATGGGCTTCGATTTCCCATTTTGCCATGACGGGCGTTTGTTTGCATGCTCCTTCGGCTAATTCTTGCATAGGTAGAGATTCAAAGTACTAGCCTTTCACGATGTTGATCGCTCAGGCATTAATTATTTTTGTTGACTCATGTTTTTGCCCACCTATCTTTCTTCTCGAGCAAGGTCGTTCAAGCAAGGATGACTTTTGGAGGATGTCAATCGCCATTTCCCAAATTGGAGCTTCTAAGGCTGGGCTGTAAATTTCCAGGTCCCCCAGTAGTGCCCCCTTTTTTGGGGGAGGGTTCCCCTACTAAAAGAGACAACAGAGACAAGCATACCCTTATTCTAACATCTCTACTGGAGGACCTAGTAACAACCACAACTCTGAGCGTTCAAATTCAGCTAACAAGTTTGATGAGCCCTCTCGTTTCACTCCCGGCTGGGGATGCGGGGCGCTTACTTTGAGTCCACGAACAACGACATCCTCAACGATACCCTTTGAATATTGGAAGCAGCCCCCAAAAGTAATTCTGAGAATGTCTCAGAATCCCTGAAACTGTAGCGCCTTCAAGACATAAAACAAATTTGGTAGGAACCTATAAAAAAGCTTATCGATTCTACGGGACCCGTGTTCAAAATGCTTGAGCCATGGTCAAAGTGGCTTGTTTCCTTTGGACCTGGAAAAATGTTGACTGCAACCACTCAAACTTGGCGGTTCCCAGCCGTCCGGTTCCTTAGCTTTTTAGTTGTTTTCAGTTAGTGCCTGGGTTTCCACTAAACCCACTAAAAGTTATTCACTTTTTGCAGGGGATCAGAAAACGGACCGACCGAAGAACCCCTTCTTTGCGCGCTGTTTGTCACGGCAGGTCCATGTGGCGGAGTGGGTGGAAGGAGAGAAGCTGTCGCAATCCCAGGCGCGTTGGCTGTCCATCGCTAAGCCGTGCCTTTGAGCACCTGGCAGTAGAATTAGTATTGGTCAAAATTCGTCAGACCTCAAGTTTTAGTCAGTGTTGCCATTTACTAGGGTTCCATTTAGAGTACCTGTATTTGTCCCACACGCGAATTGGCAGTGCATGGAAGTACTTCTGGAAGGACGGCCTTGTGCACAGGTCCTGTTAAAGCCAAGGCATGGCTATGGAGTTCTAGGGAAACACACCTCAAAGGTGTTCAGTGGACATGAATCCCCACCGAATGTTGCTGTTCACCAAAGCTTTGGTCCCGGGACCCGTCAAAATTTTCACACCCGCTCGTGGCAGTGCGTTGCCTTCTCGCAACAGCCCAGCTGGTCACTGCAAGCGGTCCGGAGTCTATGGCTCGAGCACCTCAATGGTTGGCACAAAGGTTCACCAAAGGTCTCCCCAAAGATGCTGTTCGAAGCACAAATACCCGACTTGCCAGGGGGTTGGCGTCCGGGTTTGTTGCGTGTGCAAACAAGCAAACCACGAAGCACCCAACAAACAAAGCAACATTTTTCAGCTGGCAGAAAATGCCAAACACTTCGCGTCTTCCAGGATCACTTGACAGCTAAACTCGAAGCCTGAGTCGATCTGAAAAAGATGTTTACAGGGTGTTTGAAGGTGTTTGTTTTGGAGGGTTCCTTTAAAGATTGAACATAGTACGTGCATGTACGCGCCAACTAGCTAATTGGAATGGATGAGCTTAAAATAACACCGGGCTTTGGATGGCTTCCTGATCCTACCAAATGTTTGTCCGGTCATGCTTATCCCTTCAGGCTTCCTTTGTAAGGGCCTGTATTTGAGTGGCAGAAAGAAGTGAGGTTCCAGTAGACTGCATAGCATTTGGATCCCCAAGAAAGGTCGGTGGCCTTGATATTGACCTGGATGAAGTGGCTTGTCACGCGGATGGATCGGCACGTGCCGCATCCATTCGGACCTCAAGCAGAGGTCCTGGCAATCGCCTGTGCGAGTTTTTGTGGAATTTTCAGACAGAGACTACAGAAAAAAAATGGTACCAACTTATTCGAACCTCTGGAGGACCTAGCAGTATTGCCCTTTACGTTAGCTGCCAACCCGTCTTTCAAGGCTTGTGGATGTCCTCCATTTGATCTTGACACCTTCAAAATTGTGTTTTACTTGTGGTTTTCCCTTTTCCCCTAACCACCCCCACACAAAGAAAAAGCGAAAACAAACAAACAAAGAACAAAAGAGGACCTGGACCGCGAAGTTGCTGCTACCCCAGAAGCCGTCCAGTCACTGTTGCAGGGGCAAAAAGCGAGCGCAACTGGGGATCCAGGTACCCTCAAAAACAGAGCTATTGTGGATGGACGAAATCCTGCACAACCTAAGAAACCCTGGTTTCTGATGATTCCCCTGCAAATACCAACAAACGCTGGTTTCCCATGGATTCAAAGTGGTGCAGAATTTCGTCCATCCAGTATGTTGCCCCAGTTGAACTCAGAGCCGGGCAGTTTGGCGGAGAACTGCTCAGCACCAGGCTGGCGACGTGCGCCAGTTGGTCAACGCCGCCCGCCCAGGGGATGCGAGGGGGGGAGGGCGGGTTGGGGGCGGGGTGCACTGGCGCCCAAAAAGCCGATGCAGGCACTTGGGTGTGTCTCTTTAGGGGAGCCAGGAGCTGCAGAAGTGTGCTTGTAAAGTTGATCCAGGATTAATAAACTCGTCCCATTTCCCATTATTAGGAGGGTGTTCCCTCCAAAAGTGGTCTGAATCCCCACTAAAAGTGGACCCCCTATTAATCAACCAGGGGTTTATTAATCCGCGGTTAACATTATACTATACCACGCTGGTACTACAAAGTTGCAATCTTCGAGCCTGCGGAGCTGCGGACTAGCGTGTAGTAACGACCGGGAGGGATTGAAGAGTGACACGCGTACCAGAATGTGTTGTGACCGCCGCACATTAAAAAACAAAGATTGGACTGCTTGGCCGCCGTGAAGACGCAATCCCTTCACCTGGGGCACTTGTTATCCTTCGCGCCGATCTGTTTTCCTGGAGCAGGGACAGACATTTCAGCGAGACCTGGTAAAACGAGCTGGAAACGAGCTGAAGGTCACTATAGAGTTTCTTTCAGGTTGGTGAAATCACGATCTTAATGGCGCCGTTCCTTCCACAGACTTGAAAGGGCCGCTTCTTAGTTACACTACCCATTCTTCAGCTTTCTGTAGGGCAGAAAACCGCCAACACGGCAGATTAGTGAAACCATGGTGATTTTTGCTGGGGACCACACGTAAAATCAATGAGGGGATCTCGCAAGAGTCTCATGTGTGGCCACCTAAATTCCCGTTGGCAATTTTAGTAGGTGGTTCTGCTGTCAGGTTTTGTTGTGGCCATAGCAAGGCGAACGTAACGTCAACGGTTTTCGGGCATGCTCGCATCAATTTGATTTTCAAGATTCACCAAACATGACCATTGTCTACTTCTTCGCAAAAGTCAAAAGTAGTCATGCGGATTATGGTTGTGATTTCTAGCTGGGGTCATTGCAAGCTTCAGCAAATATAAGCCTGCATCTAAGCATGTCATCTTAGTTGGTGTCCATAGCTGAGGTAGCAGAGGGATCTCCTTTTTTGGCTCACCTCAAAGGCTGACAGTTCTCCCGTCATAGGCTGACCAGCGGAATGCTCGGCGATGCGCTCAGGTGGGTGTCGTTGCTTACCTCACTCAGCTGCTGGACAAGGCGGCAATCTTCGAAACAAAAACAACACGAGACCCAGTGAAAGCAATGACATCGATTTGGGGGTTTCTTGAAGAGGGCTTCCCCATGTTCAACTTGTGAGAGAGGGGCGTGTTTTTCATTTTTTGAAGCCAACCAGCCGGAGCCAAGGGGAGCAACCCTGCTCGAACCATGACAAAAGGTCCCCCCCAACTGAGGGACATGTGAGCATCTCTTGAGAGGTCTTTGAGAAAAACCCAGCAACGATATTGGCTGGTTCCGCATTTGAGCAAATGTCTCAAACCCAGGGGTTGTTGATTTACCATAGGAACTGTACGCTTGTGTTTTGTTTGGGTACCCTTTTCAGGTGGTGATCAACAATTGTGAGGGTCCTATATTGAGACGACCATCACTGGGGGAAGTCTACTTTGGTTTGCTGAAAAGATGGAACGTTAGTACGGTGCGGGCTGTTGCGCCGCCTTGCACAGGTCCAAAAATGCGATTTGATGACTTTCCCTTTGGTGCGCTATGGTGCGCTGGTGTTTGAGGGGGACATTTTGGGTATGACCCTCAAATGGTGGGCGTCCTTTGGGTTTCCCTTCAATCCAAGCTGAACCAGGAACCCTCAAGAACAGACAGACATCACAGAGACAAGCAAGCAAGCAATCAAGCAAGCAAACACACGAACACAGAAACAAGCAAATAAACACGCAGAAGAGACACCGACTGACCGCTTTGCTAGGGCCTCTTTCACGCAGACCCTCACCCCGGCAACATGCTGCGCACGCCGGATGGGAGGCTCGGAGATGGATCGATCGGGTTGCCCTTTTGGAGCTGCCAGGGATTGATGGCTGGGGTGCCTCAGCCGTTTTTTTGAGGCTCAGGTCCCGTTTTGGGGTAGGCTGAAAGGGAAACCAAGTTTAGCTTGGGAATCGGTCCCCTTCGGAGACATATCATGTGAATTTGTCAGTTTTTAGAGGGAACCACCAACCTTTCAATCTGCCCCGGATTCTGATGCCCAAAGAGTTGCTGGTGCTTAGCAAAGAATGAGGGAATGGCCCTTATACATTTAAAGATATATAAAAAAAAGAAACAAACACCTTGTGGCTTGCACCCCTGGGTTCATTGCCTCATTCCCTACTCAGCACCAGCAATAAAAGGTCCAATATTGAAATTCACATCCATGTGATTTGCTTGCACTGAGATGCCAGGCTGGCGATCCTAGACTTTGGGTTGATGACCCGCATCACGGAGCCTTGGCGGGTATTTCGGTCCCAGCGGACGGCGGTCGAATTTGGGTGAGTTGGGTTGATTCCATTCATTAGAATTCCGCTTCCCATTTGGGGTAGGTGTTTTTTTGCCATGCCTATCCATTTGAAGGTCTAGTGGGTGGATGGCAATGGTTCCAGTTTGATTCTAGTCGTATATAGTGCCATCTATTTGTCCAAACGGACACGTCGGTATTTTTGTCCGTTCCGAATGCTCTCCGAGTGGCCGACTTGCTGGTCTCCTCTTCAGCGGGAGCATCCCACTTGATACACTTTTCAGAACACCTTCAATGGCTAGAATCCAACTGTGCCCTTCGGTTGACTTGGATTCCCTCCGCAGCTGAATCAAGATGACCCTCTCGTTCTGTGATACCACTTGGAAAGCATCCATCCCAATGCCAATTTTCCCCACTTTGAAAGGGGGTAAGCCGGCTCCCTGATATCACAGAAGCAACCTCATCACCTTCTTAATCCTGGGCTATGTCAGGAAGACCTGCCCGCTTTGCTTCTTTTCGCGCTTGCACTATCTAGGAGTGGCCAATGTGTTTTTTGTCGGTCCTCCCGAAACAGTGTCCTTTCCACGCAGCCACTCCCAACAAGGCCAACTTTGAAATCCAACCACAAAGTCGATCTGCAAAAAGATACGGTTCATCAGCCACCCAAAAACCAACTTTGAAAGTCGAGCTCCAAAAAAAGGCGCACGTCGGAGGCCAAAGGTCCATCAGCCACCCCCAAGAAAGTGGCCCCATCCTTAGGATGACCAGCGCTACGGCATGGTCGAGGCCATCTCTCACCTGGTGCACCGAGACTACGCCGAGATCGGCCGGGACCTCGGGCCGTTGGCGGTGCCTTTTGGGGCTGTCGTTTTGGAGGGTTCCGTTTTGGGGCTGGTTGAAAGGGGAAACTTCCATTTGGTTAAGATTGTTGTTTTCCCCTGTTGGTTTCAAAGGGAATCTATCACTACTGGAAACGTTTTGTTTCTTCTTCTTGTTTTTCTCTCTTTTTTTTCTTTTTGTTTCTTCTTTTTTTTCGGGGGACTTGAGGCAAATGGAGGGAAACCAAAAGGAAACATGGGAGGTTGTGGGATCAGACGAACCAAAATAGAAACATGAGAGAATGAGGCTTTCTTAACTCCTTTCATGTTTTTCTCATTTTTCGGAAGTCGTCCGATTCCTAGAGATAAAGATGACCCATATCTACTGGCCCCAACTCCCTCCCTGATCTAGCGACAAAAGGTGACGACTTCCATTTGTAGCCGGTGTCTCTCGAATTGACTGAAATGATCATAGTTTGATGTTTTTTTGCAAACCCCGTATTGGTTTTAAAGGGAATCTATCACTACCGGAAAAGTATTGCTTTTTCCAAGGGGGTTTATGCGAAAGCACATCCTTGCTCAGTGGATCCCAGGCAAGCCATTGTAGTAGGCACGCAGTTGTCCTGGTGTTTTTTTTTGAGGGTGGTTCCCTTGGTGAATTACTTGCTGCACGGGAGAATGGATCGCTAGGTTGTATTTTCAGGTCCAATTGAATGGGTGTTTGTTGCCAAGGTTGGTGGTAGTGGTAACCTGGGACCTAGATTTTCCATCATGAGTCCCCGTGAATGTCGGGATAACCTTTTTTGGGGGGTTATAGCTCAAGTGTCCAAGTAGGGGAAACGACTCCTCAAGCGATCCTCAATCCTGATCCCCCTATGAGGCAGGCACCCGCCCAATCAAAGTCAGGCAATGTTTCATTCATTCTGGTTTTGCATTGACCTTTGTTGTCAGATGCTCTAGGTGTCTTTCGTTGCCGAAGCCGTGATGTCTTCATGTCATATGTTCTTTGTTTGTGATGTAGTTCTAGAGGTGCACCCATATCGGGTGATTCTTGCATATCCTTGCTGACTAGCTCCCCCTCCTTCATGGATTCTGACACAAGGTGCTGGGAAGAGGAAGACAGTTGTTCTTTGAAAGGACCTCTGGTGGATTTCAAGTTGGTGGCGGGTGAATGAAAATGAAGCCTACGAAGGTTCCACTGGCTGGTCAATGACCCCACTCAACCATGCTTGCAAATTGCCAATCACATCAATAGTTTTCCAAGTGGGCGGCTCGTCTTTTTTTGAGGGCACCCTTTCTTGGGTTGATTTAAAGGGAAGCCAAAAGGAAACTGATGATTTTCGTGTTGCCCATATTTAAAAACACCCCGAAATTGCCTACCAATCAACTCCAACTTTTGAGCTTCCTAAAGCAAAGGGCTGTGTGCCTTTTGTTTCTGTGCCTTTGGTTTATGGCTTTACAGCTAAAAGGAAGCTAAAAGGAAGCTAAAAGGAAAGCTTTTGATTCCGCCACTTCCGGAATCGGTCCGATTGCGAGCCCACCGGTCGAGCTACGAGTCCGCGAGGCACCGACTTCCAGAGGTTGGATTTTATTCCAGACGGAGCTTGGCTGCAGCGATCAACCATACCCTTCAAATCCGAATTCCAGTTACCGAATGTTGTAGGCAACCAAGGGAATGAACCACCCTTTAACGACCCAAAGGAACATGACTGGCTACTAAAAAAACATGACTGGCTACCTACTATTGTAAATGGGATCCACTGGGTTGCTTAAGAGCATGCTTTCTTGAAGTCTTGGTCTTAAAGGGAGTCTGTCAATACTGAACATGTTGTTTATGTTTTTTGGAGACTGAAGCAAATCCAAAGTGTGTCTCTTTTTGAGAGCACCACATGCTTGTTGGTTTGTAGAGGGGAAGCCAGAAGGAAGACCATCATATCGGGGGTCGGATTCCTATGAAAAACACAACACCGTTTTTTTTTTTTTTTTTTTTTTGTGAGGGTATGCATTTTAGGTTGGCTTAAAGGGAAACCACACGGATGAACAACGCTTGGCACACAGATGTCTGGATTTCTTTTGATGTTAAACCTAATTTTAGGCTTGTTGAAGGGTGACCGTGGTAAACCTCGTTTGGGTTGGTCGAGGTTTTGCTTGTTTTTTTGTTTATCGCAGACTGTCTGGAGCGTGCGGAAGTGGAATTGAAGCCGTTTCTGGGTTCGTTTTAGACGGGAGGTCAGAGGGAAGCTAACCAGTGGTGGGTTTTTCTTCAAGTGTAATTTTGTGAGGGTTGGTGTATGAAGTGAAACACAAGGAAGCCAACCACAAGGAAGCCAAACATTTGTCGGTTTCCCCGAATGCAAACCCCCTTGGTTGGTGTGCACATATGGGAACCACAAGCAGGCCGTGCAACCGAGGAGTCGATGTGAAGCCCATCGTGCCGGCGCTGTCTCGGGTCTTTGATGCTGCTTTGGCAGGCCGATCGATCAAGCGTCCGTATCTTGGAGGTCGCATGTCTCCTTTGGCAGATGTAATGCTTTGGTGCGAAATCGAACTTGATTTGTCATGCAATGATGCTGGAGGTGGAGCATCTTCAGTTCTTCCGTTGTGAGAGTCGCTTGTGGATCCTGAAGTGTTGTCTTGTCATCCTTGATCTGCTTGTTGATTTGTGTTGGCTCATTGGTCGACCTGTCTTTCTTGTCTATGACCCTGTCGGCGACTCATCCTGATGAGTCCAGCGGCTCTTTAGCGAAAGTGAACATGGTTCTTCCTTTCCACAAGTTCATCATTGGCCTGATGACGTCTCACTATGTATACCAGATGTTCGGCTGTGGGGGGTTGTTTAGTGGCAAAACCACTACGCCTCACTACGCCCAACAAAACAACGGGATGCACAACCCTCGTACAATGACACCTTGGTGTGTCTGTTTTTTCGGGGGGAAGTCTCCAGCCTTCCAAAGTGCCCGGATCTCTACCTTGTTGTGCATCCATCTTCCTTGTACGTTCCCTGATCTGATCAGGACCGACTGGACACTTCGCCACGACCATTTGCGGAAAATCAGGTATATATCCATTTGCCCTTTTTAGGGTACCTGTACCTTTTTCGGTGGTTTTAAAGGGAAACCTAGAGGAACACCATTTTAGGGGGTTCCCCCAAAAAACAGACACACCCATGTGTCATTGTATGAGGGTTGCGCATCCCATTGTTTTTGTTGTGCGTAGTGGTTTTGTCAAACAACCACCTCCCACAGCAGAAGACCTGGCATAGAGGGTCCATTTAGTGAGACGTCATCAAACCTTTTCCGAGCTAAATGGTTGTTTAGAGCCACAGGTTATTTTGAGAACACCACCATGCCAGGTTTGGTCACAGATTCAGAAAGCAGCCCAGACAGAGGTACTCTAGTTTTCCCAAATATCTTGGGAGGAATTAATGTTTTGATCGCAGAGCTCGGTACGTAGGGCAAATCCAAACGGCCGATTGACTCGATGCAGGTGGGGGTGCCCGGGGAATCAACTTCAACGAGCTCTCCGCGGACTTGGCCCAGATCACGCCCCCCGAATCGGAAAAACAAAAACAAAAAAAGCAAAAAAAACAAAACAACAAAACACCCGGAGATGTTGCCACTGTTGGGGCCAACTATGGGCTGGCGCCAGCTTTTTTGACTTGGGGGGCCAAAACTTTTGAGACCGTACGCCAGTTGTTCAGTTAAAGGGAAGCCAGAAGGATTTGTTTGAGGGAACCCCGTTTCTTTTTGATGTTGAAGGGAAATCAGAAGGAAGAAACACGATTTTGAGGGAATGCCCCCAAAAGAAACAACACACCCATAGGACAAACCTCCAAGCCCCTCTTATTATTATATACAAAAGGAATCTTGGTTGACACCCTTGTTGCAGGATGGCCCACCCCAAACTGGTTGATTTGGTGGCTTTCCCCGTTTGGTTGCCTTTATGTTTGCCCGCGGTGTATCCCAGGGAGGTAGTGGTGTGGGTGGAAACTTTCGGTGAACCGAAGACTCAGGGCTTCATTCGAGCCCCTTCAAAACCCGTAGTATGCAGGCGTTGTTGTATCGGGGTATCCGTCGCTACAATCAACCTCGATTCAAGGTATCCTTTTTGGTGTGGATTTAGAGGTAGTGTATTCCCAGGTCTTGATTCGCGTGTTTTGGTTTTCAGTTCATGTTCTTGCTTTCCCCGGATTCATAACCCATCCTATCAACCGGGGGGTGTTCCCTCCGGGGAAGGATTCTCACAAGGGGCCACCCCCCCATCTCTCAGTTTCGACTTCATCAGGTTTCGACTTCATCAGGGGTTCCAATAGAAAAAGCAACTGTTCAACTGGATTGATCTTTCCAACTGTCGGAAAGCCGCCTGGATGTAGTTTTCGGAGCCCACCCGGCAATCCATGAATCAGCGGTTGTGTTTCACAAGGATTGCAAAGGGACACCATCCTTGTTGGTGGGGGCGGGGGGTTCCTAGAACTGCACAACTAACCCCATAGGGTATTTCTCGTGTACGATGCAACCTGCCTATATGACCCATTTTTGGAGACGAGTCCATATTCCTCACCTCCAATGTTCCATGCAAGCCGCAAGCCATAGTAAGGTCATTTTACTTTTTACAAGCCTGTAGAACCAAACGTCCAACGGTTGGCAACAACCAGGGTGAACGTTGGCAGAATTCTAGGGAATGCCTAAACCAAATGAGAAAGCCTTGCCGATGCTCAGTAGAGAATGACCTTCCGGGTGTTGGGAATGAACCGGAAGGGAATTCCCTGAAAGGAAAATAGGGGATGGTTTATGTGGGCATTCCATCCCTGCTCGCGGCCCAACCAGCAGCATGCGCTCGGCCCAGGTTCGAGTTTCCCTTCAGGATCCCGCCGCTCGAGCGCAAAGAAGTCGGTCATGTTTTTCTTGCGGCAAACGCCTAGTTTCCGTGGGTCATTTATGTGAATGTATGTGTGCCTTTTTGATCCTTTTTGGAAATCAACCTATGTTGGGGAGACCAGAGGTTTGATCTAGAAATCCTGTGACCATGACGAGGTTCCCGGATGGTGACATACTGCTCCAACCACCTGTTTGGACAAACACACGGGTCCCCCTAATTGATTCCTTATCTTGGCGAACATGACGGCCAACAGATTCGGGGATCCTCAGGTTTGTATACTGATGGGCACTTGTTCCTGGCCCTCTACGTTAGGGTACGCCCACACATGCTTCAGGGTTGGCCATTTTTTCTCCTCTAGAGGCAAGGCCGTGCCTAAGAGTATGGACTCTGAAGGCCAATTTAGGACCTAAGGGTCCCGCGTCGCCCGGCTGTCGGGTCCAAACAGGTCAAGAAACTGATGCCCCGCGCCGATCCCCTCCCCATTGGGGCGCGCTGTTTTTTGGACTTGGTACAGCTTGTTTGCGGTGAAAGGGAAACCGAAAGGACAACCACCACTCATTTTCGTGTTTTTGTTTCCTCTCGGTGAGGCCCTACTTCGCGCTGATCATCAGGGCCATCGGCGTGCTTGAAGGCATTGCCCTGGTGGCTCACTTGCCCTAAGCGAGTCGACCTTTTGACCTTTTCGTTTTCAATTTGGCTCCATTTGTCGCGATGACCCAAACAGGTTACCCTAAGTAAGAAACAAGATTGACACAACACCGATGTTTGTGTGTATCACGACCCAGTTACTTGTTTACTTGGCAGTTGTTAGGCCAAGTAACATAGCCCAGGCTCCTTGACTCAGTCATTCATTGGCACCCTTTTCCCAAAAAACAAATGGTGGCTGCCCCACTAAAACTGGTCTTCCCCAAAAAGGGTTCCCTTTTTTCCCAGGGTCGGCTGAACAGCTGAGTTGAAGAGGAAACTGATCTTCCAGGCGCCCCACAGCTCAGGTAGGGGATCCCGACTTCGCCATCATCGACGAGGCGCCCGTGGAAACGCGTGGGAGAAATATGGCGAAAAGCCCCCGGGTGGGGGGTGATCCAGCGGTACAACGGGGGTGACCAAGCAACAGGTGCCTCATGTGTTGGTTTGAGCACCTATTTAAGATCAACTGTTTTTTTGATAATGCGCCAATTCTTGTTTCCCATAGGAAATCCAGAGCATCCCGAAGGGAAGCCCTAAATCAAGATTCAAGAAAGGGGGGTTGGCTTGTGGTTATCAAAGACCAAGATTGCTTTGCGCACACTTGTTCTTGGGGCTGGGTTTACCTTCAAACAATGATGGTTGAGGATGACACCCTCTCCTCACTTCGCTACTTTCTGGACTTTACCCATTTTTGGGGAAGATCATTTGAGCGGTAAACGACAAGTCTGGACTTGTTCTGACCGCTTCACTTAAAGGAGTGATGTGAACTTTTTCTTTTAGGGTCGCTTTGATTTCACCATCAGTCAAAGGATCGTGTTGCTGGATGATACATATTCACTCCCCCGCCCCGAACTAAGTTATATTGAAGGATGGCCGTACCAGGGACCCTTGCAAATTGATACAAGGGAACTTCTGTACGATGCGCACTCAGGGGGGTGCAGATGGATGGATGTAGTCCTGCCAGTAGTGACGTTTGTCTTCCCACTATGGATTGCTTGGCATATGGAGAACGCCTTCCTTTTGCACAGCCCCCATGATTGTGGGACTGATTGCGGGAAAATGAGTGTTTGTGATGTAAAAAGACTCCCCCCTTCAAAATGATGGAGTAGTCAGGACAATAACCCTTGGTTATACCCTCTTGGAGAGGTTTTAATAGGAAACCAAAAGGAACCCCCCGTTTTCTTGGAGGAGCTCCCCTAAAGAGACACCCACAGCTGGCGCCACGTTTTCGCGAATGCCTTGGCGCCGCGTTTGAGGCGTACCCCTACCTCTCAAAGCAGCTGCCTGGCGGCAAGAGGGCGTCGGTCATGAACATAGCTGACCATTCGGAGGGTGCATCCCTTTTTGGGGGGTACCCTTTCTCACGAAATCCACTTCGCATCAGTGGATAGATGGTTTGTTCCATAGCTTTTTTTCCCATCTCGGCTCTTGCGTGTCGTCCATCCGCAGTAGATATAAACGAGCTGAACGATATGATGGTTCCTTTGCAGAGGAGATTCATTATTTAGTCTTGTCCAGGCCCTACTTTAGCGCCTTCAGCCTGGGGTGTCAGAGTGACCTATGCCTGAGTCGGCTTTTGGCTGTTCCGTGCAGCCAGGCTCCTCACGAACCCTTCAGACAGACTTCGCTCGTCTTTCAGGCGCCGGCGAAAACGGTCGACACATGCGCAGCCAAAACGGGCTGGTTTCCTGTTGCCAAGCCTTTGCTTCGCTGGCGTGGCTTTGAGTATGTGTTTGTTTTTATGGTTCTGTGCAGTTTCTGTGCAGTTTCATGAAGCCATGGGTCCAGTCAAGAGCAGGGCTGTCTTGAAACAGACATAGAAACATATAGAATGCCACCAGACCAAGAGGGAATCCCAAAGGAGGGTGTTCAAGCAAAGATGGTTCTAAACATGCTTAAGCAAGGAGAGGCGGCCCAACTCTGTCTTTATGGAGCCGATTCTGGTTTCTTGGTGGCAAGCCTTCAAAGGGTCCAATAAACGTAGGGTCCTTTGATGCACACATACATGGTACTCTCTCTCGATCTGAGCAGCGCCATAAACCCTGACAATACAAAGTAGTAAAGGGGGGTGTCCTATAGAATCCCCGCGAAAGCCAAAACGCAGGCCGCGAAAGCTGGCGAAAACTTATCGCGAAAGTAACCAAAGAAGGTCCCGCCGCGAAAGACCTGCGAAAGCCTGCATGCTGTGTGACAGTCCGCCGCGAAAGCGTCGCGAAAGCAATTCTAAAGAAAATGTGATTAGCCATGGTTCATATCATCATCAGGGACGTCGCGTTAGTGACCGACCTGTGGTGTTTTGGCTCAAGTTTTGGGTTCCGTCGCGCCTCGAATGGGCGTCGCCGAACCCCTGCGTCGACCGACGGCATCTCGGGGGAGAAAGAGACCTCGGGCCGCCGCCAGGTTGGTAGGGACCAGTCGTGCGGCCTGTTGTCGACCAAGGTTGCGGGTTAACCCTTTTCTTGTTTGGTTTGTTTTCCTTTGGTTGTTGTTCTCTGGTGTGTGGGAAACCCTGATCTTTGGGACCGGGGATTGGTTTGCTTTTGGGGAACCTTTCTTTTGTGGCTTGTTTACCCCAACTTACCCATTGCCTGGGCACAGGCTCGTGCCCGAATCACAGGTTATCAGCCGTAGGACTTTCCTACGCGCTTGAGACCATCAACTACAAGCTCTATGTCGACCCCACGATCTCGAAGGAGCGTCGTGGATGAGGAGGCCATCCTAGGTGGCCTCCGCTCAGGTGAGGACCTACCGGACTATGACTACGAGGATTTCGAAGCAGGTTCGACAGGTCAGGACCGCAGGGGTGAAGATCCCGGTAGGGATACACCCAGGGGCCGTGGCAGGTACGCCGACGATGGAGACGATCGTATTTTCCGCCAGGCCACTGATGACGAGCAGACACGAAGGGTTTACTCCGATAGGAGTGGCTCTGAATCAGGTCACAGGCGTGGACATTTTGACTTCACCAGCATGGCGATGGACATGGCCCGCCCTCATTCGGATGACCCGGAGGCCATGCCGATTCGACCTCCGAGATCTCTTGTTCCAGGTGAGTCGCAGGTCTCGGATGAGTTTGAGAGTAGGCCGCAGGGACCAGGGACTATGGTTCTGGTTCCGGGAGGTATCCCGGGCCGATCCACTGGTTCTCAGAATCCAGGTCAGTTTGATGAGCACGAGGAGCGGAAGTTCTCAGACTTCGGATACGATGATCTGTTGAAATCAACCGCAGGTTGGGGCAGTAGCTCAAAGCAGGGATCTGATGCCGGTAGGCCCAACCCTAATACTGCCAAATCTGAGTCTTATGATGGCGAAGGTTACAATTTTGCGGATGAGGAGGAGAGCCATTCGCGCCGAAATGCAGGCAGCCGTGCGACTGCAAGGACTAGTCCCGCCGCTGCCAAGTTTGAGGTCGACGATGATGACGAGTATGCCGCATTTGCGGATCGCCGTGATGAGGAGGAGGACCAACCACGACGAAATGCTAGGATCCGTGATGCTGCGAGGCCCAGGAGCCTCTCTCGTGGAGCCGCCAGGGACCTTCGCGTTGACAGGGATGCCCGAAGCGAGAGAGAGAGAGCCAGGGACAGTCGGGAAGTTCTTCGGGGATTGGAGGCCATCCATGACCGTGAGGGACCGGTAGGTCCCCCGGCGATTGGTGATACCCCGAATGTTCCCCCTTTTCCCAACATTACGTTTGGAGGTCCGTTAAATCAGAGAGACGTGAACTCGAACCGGGTTACTGGTTCGCCGAGGGTCACTGAGCGGGTTGCCGATGTCGTTGGGAGAGGTGCAAGAGATGGCCGGCTTGCCGATGCACTCGGAATCGAGGATCGTCCGTCGATCGCTAGCCCGTTAGGGCGAGATACCAGTGACCTTGAAACGCTAAGGTCCAGCAACGAGTTCACACCTCAATGGGGCTCGACCGCCAGGGAACGTAGTGCTTCTGCGAAGAGACCGTCACCCCTGGCCATTGAGACCGATAGGTCGAAGGCGAGGAGGGCTAGCCCCTCACCAATGGACTCAACTCCGCAGGATGAGGAGATGCCTGATCCTGCTGATGTTCACATCCACTCTACTCCCGAGTCTCGTGCGTCCCATGTTGATCCCCGTTCCGGCGATAGCCGTAGAAGGGGTTCTACCCCTAGCAGGCCATCTGGGGCTGGTGATAGTCCTGTGGATGACCCCAGAAGATATGCTAGAGCTAGTGGGGCTCCTGAGAGGATCGAGATATCGACTCCTCCAGCACTCAGGTCTCATTCTTCCGGTGAATCAGGTGACGCTAGGGCAAAGGAGGTGTTCGATTTGCACATCCAGGAGATGCTCGAGAGAGGTGAGGTTTCTGGCTCAGTCGCGAAAGCTTTCCATATTTTTGCTGACCAGATCAGGTTACTGAACGGTCAAGTGAGTTCCATGCGAAGGGAATGGAGCGACGAGAATCAACAGACGAAGGACAAGGTCGATCGACTGGCAGCTGAGGTTGCGACTCAATCTGATGCCGGGAGGATGCGAATGATAGTTCAACGGTTCGCAAGGGAAGTTATTCCCGATAGCAAGGCCATCGTGAGGCAAGCCATTGATGAGCAAGCCGAGGTCGTGGAGCAGAGGATTAACCTACTGTCCCACGAGGTCCATGAATCTGTCAAGGACAATGAGGCATCGACTGATCGGCTTCGCCTGATGATTCAGGAGAATAGTGAGGCTGCCCGCAGAAGCCATGCTGCTTCTGAGGACGAGATCCTTAAGGATTTGGACAAGCTTGAGAAACGGATGTTCTCGGTAGAGAAAACCGTTGGGATGCGGACACCAGCAGGTGTATGGAACCCGAATCCTGTCGCGCATCCGTCCGATAGGGCCAGCGGCAGTGTAGTGGATGCAAATTTCAGGGAGTTAAACCTGAAGATCGAGAAAGCTCTCCTTGAACACGAGACATTTGCCAAGTGGGCCTCTGAATCTATTGAAGGGATCAAAGAAGAGCACACTCGTCTTGTTAATCGAGTGTCGAGACTGCAGAGTGGAAGGGGTTCTCAGGAGGTCGATAGACCATCAGAACATGATTCCCCGCAGGACTGGCATGAGGCTATTGACGAGATCAATCGGAAGATGCAGGATCTGGCTCGAGGAATTCAACGTCAACGTCGGGATCATGACGACATCATTTCAAGGTTTGAGACCGTGAAGTCACATGTTGAACAGTATGAAGCGAGATCGGCAATTGTGAATCGGGTCGTTGATGGCATCCAAGGACAGATCCGTAATCTTCCTGCAAGCAGTGACCAAGTGCAGCCTGCCGTTAGGCGAGAACTCGGCACATTCCGGAGTACACTTGAAGGTGTTATGCGGAGAGTTAGCGCTATCGATGGCAACGTGCGTAACCTTAGCGCCGCGAACAACAGAATCATGTCCCAGCTCTTTGAGATGGAGGGTCAATTTGATGAGGCTGCTGGCATTATTCAGGGTGTCCAGCAGATTAATGAAGCTCCTCCACAACCCAGAGAAAGACGGAATGTTGGTTACCATGCATTTGCGGGGCAAGGACATAGGATCAGGTCACCGACGCCTACACCAGGGGAAGGTGACGGCCGGGGTACTGGCCTGCCGGTGAGACCAGGCGGAGGCGTTGTTTTGCCTGATCATGTTTTGCCGAATGTGCCCGATAGGGTCGATCCTTCTCGCGCAGACAGGCATCCCATCTATCCCGTTAGGGAGAGGTCCGACAGCAGGAGCAGGAGGGTTCGGGGGTTGCCTGACAGGTCGCATTCGCCACCGGAGCGTGCAAGGGGTGGTCCCCGCGCGCGCGCAAGGGGGGACGTTTCTATTTCCCCCAATAGGGATGCGGGTAGGAATAGGAGCCCGAGGCCTGCTGCCGTCCCCGATAGGGGATCTGAGGTCCGGAGTCGACAATCGAGGGGGGAGAGGCCGATCCGCGATAGCGGGAGCGTCTCTCCGAGTTTTGATAGGCCAATCCGCGATAGCGGGAACGTCTCTCCGAACCCAGGTCGTCATTCAGGAGGTGGTGGGGGTAATAGGGTTCATGCCGACATCCAGAGTCCTGGTGATGAGTGGAGGACTCCTGGGAGTAGAGCCAGCGCCGACACCCAGAGTCCCGGCGATAGGCGAGGGACCGCTGGAGATCCGTCGGATCGTGGACAGGCCTCAGCGCCGGCTGCAAGAGGGGCTCCCGGCGGCGATGGCCCAGACGCGCCAAAGATTTGTGCCCTCGATGATCCCAACGACCGTAGGCACCCGAACGCTGAATTCTCGTGTGTGACATGCAGTCGTGAGTTCTGCGGGCTTTGCCGTGGTGACGACGGGGACTGTTACAATTGTCAGTTCTTGAAAATGAAATGCTGGGCATGTCGCAAGAATGCTCAGGAGGTCTCCATGTATTTCTGCACGGATTGTGGGACTCACGTCTGTGAGAATCACAGCTACTTTGGAAGTGACGGCCTTGAGCGATGTGCGCGCTGCAATATTCGGCATGAGCGCGCGCAAGCTGGACCGCCCCCTCCTCCTCCTCCCGGGGGAGGTGGTGGGCAAGGCGGACCACCTGGTCAAGGTGGGAGCGGAAGTGGTGGTCATGGACATGCCCCAGCTCCACCACCAGGTCCTGGGCATTATGGTGGAGGCCAAGGTCCCGCTGGGCCTTCTGGAGGCCCGAGTGGAGGGGCACCTACCGGGGGTTACCCTGGTGGAGCACCCGGGTTCCATGGCAGTGCTGCTGATACTCATGGAGCTGGGAACAATCAGTGTGGTTCCAGCTTCTATGGTCCTGCCTACGGAGGTGGCGTTAGTCACCAAGGGGTTGGCGCTGGCGTTAGTCAGTCTAGCAATGCCACAGGTTACCCCTCAAGTGTTGCGAGCGGTGGTAACCTTGGGCCGGGTCTTAGCCTCGGCTATAGTGTGAATGGTGCCGGTAGGCAGGGAGATGGTGGTCTTCTCCCTGAAGCCTTGAGGGGAGATGATGGACGGGACAGGTGCACTAAGTGTAACAGGATCCCTGAGCCTGGTTTCCCTCTTGTTCCTTGCGTTGGTTGTGGAATGAGGGCGTGTGAAGTTTGCTGCCCTATGCCTGCTAGACTGTGTGAAAGTTGCAGGATTACCTCGTGTACCCCGATAGGGGCTCTTATTTCCACCGTTGTCGATAAGGACCGGTTCCATCACAAGTGCAACACGATCGTGCTGCCTGCTGAGCCGACAGCTGATAAGCTGCGGGAGTGGCTTTCAGAGATCAAGGAGAGGGTCAGGAACGCTTTCAGCTTTGACTCTGACTACGCGTTAGCGTGGATTTCAGAGACTGAGAGACTCGACTATGATGCTCTTGGCGGACCCTGCAAGTACCCGATTTTGGACTCAAACTTCACGAGTGCCATCAGGGAGTGCATCAAGACCAGGGCTGTTAGGGACAAGATGAATCGCCTGACCGAAGCCGCTCAGAATATGAATCCCCCTCAGGGTATCAAGGGGAGGCAGATCTTGAAGCTTCTGCTGAACCACCTGCAGACTGGAGTCGAGGACGACCAGACCTTCAAGATTGCTGAGTTGACCAGTCTCAAGTGCCGGCAGACGGGTCACTCTGATGATGAAGCAAGGCTCCGGAGTTATCTGAGCACCTGGGACAATCTCATTTCTGGGATTAGGAAGAAGATCGATGATGGGGTACTGTTGGCTGTGTTCATCGAGAACGTTCGTCATCTACGCTGTATGCGGCCCGACATCGAGAGGTGGGATCGCGATGTGACCGTTAGGTCATTCGCGTGGCTTTATAAGGCTTGTCAGGACTGTGTCGAACGATGGCAAAAGCGCCAGAACACGCTTCAGATGTACCAGACCTTTCATGAGCAGAGGTCACGATCGGGCTCTCAATCCCGTGAAAGGGATCGACATCCTGGTGCTCCCGGTGTAGTGCGGCGGTACGACCCACTTGCCAGGAAGAGTGATCCCAGCCCTTCAAGGTCCGTTAGGTCCGGAAGGGATGGGAGACCTGACGGGAAGCCGAGATCATCTTCGCCCGGAAGGAGCAGTCAGAGAGACAGAGCTTCTCCTGGAAGAGGCAGTCAGAGGGATAAGCGCACACCGTCTCCCAAGTCGCCGAGAAGACAGTCCCCTGCTGGGCCTGCTGATCGGGCGTGCTGGGAGTATACGAAGACTGGGAAGTGTCAATATGGCCGGGAATGCAGGTTCGAGCACGACAAGAGCCCAAGGAACCCCGCTGCGCCCTCTACGCCGAGGACTGGCGATAGGCCCGTTAGGGACAAGCCTATGTTCTTCGGATACTGCTACGACTGGATGTATGGCAAATGCACAGCTCAGCCGTGCAAGTACCTGCATCAGAAGCCACCACCAGGCACGAAGCCCATTACGCCTCGTTCCACTGCTGGTCCGGTTGTTGAGGATGAAGAGGGGGATACCCCTAGATCGCCTACGCCCAGTCCTCCCGATAGGGAGGCGAGGCGTCTCGACAGCCCCGCTCAAGGATTGACGGATTTTTAGGCGGGGCGGGCCGTTACCCTGAGGCCAACCGTGTTGTTGTGGCGTGTCCAGCTATGTGGGCTGTTGCCCCAGCTACCGGTGGGTCTGCACCGGGTTGCCTCCCTCCTTGCGTTAGCAGTTGGGAGAAAAGCGAGCGAGGCGCATTGTTCTTCTCCGGCACTACCGGTGGGGGTCCTAAATGGGACCAAGTCATCTGGAGACGGACAGTTGACGCAAATGGGACCGTAATCGAGGATGTCGGGGTGAACTTTAGTGATCGCCGAGCAACCTTGTTCGGGAGACTCCCAAGACGAAGTGATACCAAGACGACGTTTTGGTATTGCGATGATGCGGAGGCTGTACTCTCCTGGAGGAACAAGTACTTCCCGAAGGGTCCCGGTAGGGAACCTCTCAGGGTCAAGATTCCCGATCTTCCTGATGTGTTTGTTGTCTCGATTGAGAATGACAATACGGGTAGGGTCGTGAATCGTTGCCGTGAGGCTGGATACAGCCATCCAAATGCGATTAAGTTCCCTTCGCGCAAGAGAATTGCTAGGGAAGTTCAAAGTGCTCTGATAAGAGCAGCGGCTGTTCACGCCCAAGTGCTCCTAGACAATGACGAGGACATCGATACCAACCCTGGTGATGTGCGGGGACATCGCGTTGTACGAAAGCCGAAGTACACTCAGAAGGTTGCTGCACCTGTTGGATACGATGGGGTGAGGTGGCTGGTAGATACTGGTTGCCCAATGGATCTGGTCGGTCTCGGTGATTTGAAAGGACCCGATAGGGCCCTGATTGCCAAAGGCGGACACACTCATGCGCTGCACACTGCCAACGGGGCGACTCGCACCGCTGGTCGTGTTGATGCTGATGTTGGCAACCTGGACGAGGTGATTGAGGCACACGTCCTTGAGTCCACTCCATCCATCATATCCGTTGGAAAGCGTTGTATGGATATGGGATATTCGTTTGTATGGGCTGCAGGTTGCAAGCCTACTCTCACGTGTCCTTCGGGCCGGACGGTGACATTGGATGTCATCAACAACGTGCCATATCTTCCTCATGGTGACACTCAGTTCGTTTCTCCCACTCTTGATGATGCTGAGCCAATCCCTGCTATGCCTGCCCCCGGGGCGGCGTATCGAGGGCTTGAAACCAGCGAGATTCCGCTGTGTAGGTCTGAGCTTGCGGCCAAGAGTGAGCTACAGGACACCTGGCGCACTGAGCGGTCGGGCCATGTTGTGAAGGAGCACCGGCTTCCGCGCAAAGCAAAGTTTGTGCCGATAGGCGATGATTGCCCCGTTGGAGTTGATCGATTGGACAACTACAGGAAAACTGTCGTTCATCGAAATGGGGTTACCCATGAGGTGCTGGTTGATAGTCTATGGGAGTTATCCGAAAGAGATCAGCATGCGATAGCATCTGATGTCCCTTGGACGGGTGAAACGTGGTTTCGGGTCAAGTGCGAGACCGTTGCTCTTCCCGGAAAGGCGGAACAGGGGGGTGAGGGCGATAGCCGCTCACCACCTTTTCCTGGCCCGGGGGAAGGGGATGATGGTGACATTGTCGAGATAAACTTTCTCTCCGGACTCCGCACAGAGGCTGAATGGCGGGCAGATGCTAAGACGCTTCGCCATATGCTTACCCATCTCCCGAAGAACCCCTATTGCCCGCACTGCCAGCGTGCGAAAATGGAGAATGTCAAGCTTCGCCGCAAAGGTGGTGCTGCTGCGCATGACGTGGTAAGTTTCGGGGACCTAACCACTGCTGACACGATGGTGTTGCGAGGATTGAAGGATCGAGGCTTTCATGGCGAAGCGGACGCGATAGTGTTCTATGACCTCGCTACTGACTACCTCGAAGTCCTCCCTGTGCAATCCAGATCCCGTAGCAATACGCTGGAGGCATTTCGCAGGTTTGCAGGGGGGCAAACTCTGAAGTTAGTGTACAGCGACCAGGCCCCAGAGCTGAAGAATGCTGTCACTACGCTTGGAGCATTGCACCGGCTTTCTACACCGGGCATGCCCAAGACCAATGGCCTGATCGAGAACAAGGTTAAGCTCGTTCTTCACGGGGCACGTGTGCTCCTGCGTCAAGCTGGATTTGAACCTCGATGGTGGCCATTTGCCGTTAGGCATTTTTCCATGGCAAGGAACATCGAAAATCGCGGTGAGGGATCACCGTGGATGCGACGCCACGGTAACGGGAACTTCAGCGGAGTCATTCTGCCGTTTGGTTGTCTGGTCGACTTCTACCCCATTGCTCCCAAGATTCGCAGGGATAGAAAGGGGGGGGTTCAAAACGCCCAAAACGACTCCAGACATGCTGGGAAGATCGACTCAGAGGACGTCGATGAAGGAGGAGACCACTGGATCGCAAATGAAGACGAGAAGGTTCTCACTCGCGTCCACGTTGAAGCGCGAACCGAGCTCTTTATCCCGATAGGGACGAGCTGTCCAGTCAAGATCAAAGACCTTGGCAGGAGGCGGAGCACAGTCCTCAACTATCTGGACGGATCGACCGAATTTGTTGTTGACGAAAACTGGCTCCAGGCCGAGAACGACCGTGGAGGTAACCACGAATGGACTGGAGAAACTCATTTCGACTGTGATTTTGATCAGATCGATGAGGACGAGGCCGAGATCTATGAGAACGAGGAGTATGAACCCGAATGCAACGACGAGCCGGACTTTGTTCCCATTGATGAGGTAGAGGTTGAAGAGACAAGCGTCACTACTGCCCTGCCCGCCGAGAAGAAAGAGCGGGACTTCATCAAGATAGAGGAGGATCCGAAGTTCGCCCCATCTTCCAAGCCAGGCCTATTTCTGGGCTATCGGTTAGAACCAGGGGGGCTGTGGAAGGGCGACTATCTCGTTGCTGATCTCGAGCACATCCAAAGGGGTCTCAGGAAACCAAGTGTACACCAGGTCAAACGTATCTGGAAGAACCCTGAGGAGCCCTACGTGTTCCCGATGTTGGCATCCTATGACGCTAGGACTCGGACCATTCGGGAGGCGTTAGCTGACCGAAGGCCGACTTTAAGCCGAGTAAGAGGATCAGGGATGAATTCGACTTTGATGAAGGTCGATTTGATGATCCTGATGATGATGACGATGACCAACAGGACGAGGGGGGCGGTAGCTCTTCCAAGTCTGATGGGGCCATTCAGAGCAAGGCTGTCCAAGGGAGTGGTGACGCGTGCGTCTCAGATTACTGGGAGCGGCACGACGAGGACAGCGCCTGGTATCGCATCCACGTTGAGGTGCGGAAGAAGTTCTTCGGGACGACGAACGAGGACCTTCCTCCAGGTGGTCCTTCGCATGAGGAGCTTGACACCGTTAGGGTCACGCACATGCGGGGGCTTGATGCCGTTGGAAATTGGGTGAGAGATGATCGTCATCACGATGCTCCCAATCATCGGCACTTCACGCGTGGATTTTGGACTGGTGTGACCATCCTCTTTGATAAGGGATGTGCTCCCCACGGTAGGTTTAAGCCAAAGGAAGAAGGAGCCAAACCAGCCGGAGGTCCGAAGAAGGGTCATAAGCTGCACGGAGACAGGATCGACTATGGCCAATCCGCCGATAGGCGTGAGCGGCCATACGCAGGCACCGGAAAACCCAATTCAATTGATGCGGATAGTTGGAGACAGATGTCCACCCGGTCTCGGGAGATATATGTTCAAACCGAACGGGAGTTATCCCTAAGGGAAGAAAGACGCCGCGAACATCCTGAGAGGGACCCGGCTGCTCCAGCGCCTGGCCGCAAGCTCCTCATCGAGTTTGCGTGTGAACCTGACTCGCGCTTGTCCGCAGTGATGATGGAGTGTGGAGGCGATGCAATTCGCGTTCACGTTGGCTCATTTGACATCACCAAAGCCAAAGACGTTAGTCGGCTTATTGGGATCATCGAGGATAATCCTGGGTGTGACCTGTGGGCGTCAATTCCGTGCGGACCGTGGAGTACATGGCAGTATGTCAACCTTTCGATTCACGGTGCTGAGTTTGCATCACACCTGAACGATCTTAGAAGGAATTCTCAGGTAATGTTTGCGGCGTTCCTGCGGGCCTCCCGAGCCGTTAGGCGAGGAGGGGGCAGGGTTGCATTTGAGTGGCCTAGACACTGTCTTGGATGGAAGCAACCGTTCATGCAGAGGTTTCTTGCTGATCCTGATGTCGAGACCGTTGATTTCGACGGCTGTGATTTCGGGATGCAGGACAAGGACGGTGTGCCAATCAGGAAGCAGTGGAAGGTTGCGACGACCTCCAAGGAGCTCATTGATGAGCTGTCGGGTCGAAAATGCAAGCACGAGAAGGGATACCTTCATGCACGCATTGAGGGGTCAGTCACCCCGACGACTGCTCTCTATCCAAGTGAAATGTGTGAGGCAATCGTTGGAGCATGGTACCCGAACGGTACTTCCAAGAAGGTCGCGAATGCCATGCCGATCGAGGTTGACCCGGTTGAGCAGCGATGGAAGAGGAAGCCAAATACCTTGTACGTTAGTCTTAACAGTGAGAATGCCAAGATCCCGACGCGGGCTACTTCGGGGAGTGCGGGTTTGGATACCTATGCCTCTGAGGGAGCAGGTATTCCCGCAGGGGGGTCAGGCTTGGTCAACACCGGAATCTCGATAGAGATGCCCGCTGGGGTATATGCTAGGATAGCTCCCAGGTCAGGACTAGCCGTGAAGAACAGGATCGCTGTAGGCGGTGGGGTCATTGATCCCGACTACGACGGAGAGATCAAGGTCATCCTCTTCAATCATGGGGATGAGGATTTCGTCGTAAACCCTGGGGACCGCATTGCGCAGATCGTGCTGGAGCGTGTAATGCTCATCGACGCGTCGATCGTTCCTAGGAAAGCCAAGCGGGGAACCGATAGGGGATCCGCGGGTTTCGGAAGCACTGGTATAGCTGCTGCTGCCCCTACGATTGGATCTGATGGAAAGACCTTTGAGTTCTCTATGCCCAGGGGGGAGATATCCCTTTCTCATCGGCCAAAGAGCTCAGGTGTCTTTCCTCCCTTGTATGCTTGTGTCGCTAGGCCAGTGAACAAGAAGGAACAAGCTGGGAATGCCAAGGCTAAGGCCGCTCTTCAGAAGGAGTGGGACAAGTTAACTTCGCAGGGATGCTGGGACTTGTCAACTGTCCAAGAGTGGCATGATGTTGCGGCCAAGGCACGTAAGGAAGGGGAGAAGATCCATGTTGGTAGAATTTTCGACATTGTGTCGAGAAGAATCACGAGCTGCCGGAGGACGATCCAAATCGCAAATATAAAGGGCGAGTCGTGTTCGAGGGATGCTTCGTCCGTGACGAGATCGGGCATTGGGCCCTGTTCTCCGAGAACACCTCCTGCCCCGCTACTATGGCGGCGGGTAAGATGGGTGATGCTCACGGGTTACTTCCAGGGAATCTTCTGGAAGTGAGTGATGGGGAGTCCGCGTACACTCAGGCCCGCTTGAAGGGAAAGAAGACTTGGGTGAGGATTCCTCGTGACCAATGGCCACCTGAGTGGTTCGACGGCAGCGGAAATCCCAGGTATAAGGATCCAGTCGTTGTCCTCGTGCTCGCACTATATGGGCATCCAGACGCTGGCACCTTTTGGGAGCAGCACTGTGAGGCAATGCTGAAGAAGGTCGGTTACGTCAAGGTGAAGGATTGGGCCAGCGTGTTTAGGCATGAGGAGCTCGACCTCTTCCTTGTCGTGTACGTGGATGACTTCAAGATGAGTGGGCCGGCGAAGAACATCGCAGAAGGATGGGCGCTGATCTCGAAGGTCATCAAGATGGAGGAACCAAGGCAGCTCAAGAGATATCTTGGCTGCGAGCACGAATTCACGCAACAGGTGGTCAAGGGTCACTTTGACCCGAGACTGGCGTGGACGGTCGGCAATCCTCCTGATAAGGAGCAACCCGACTTGAGGTTTGGTCCAGAGGGGTTACTCTCTAAGGACATCCCCAAGCCGGAAACCACGATAAGGTTCATCAAGTACAGCGAGAGCAGCTTCATGCAGGCGTGTGTCGATAGATACATTGAGCTGTGTCAGGGAAAGTACCCGAAGAAGCTGCAGAAGGTTGAAACTCCGTTCCTGGACGAGAGCAAGCCGGAGTTTGACGAGAATTCCGTCAACCCTGATTTTGACAAACTCTTCAACCAGGCAATGGACATGGAGACCGTCAATGCGCAGCCAGGATGCCTCGGAGATGACGCAGCGGCGGTGCTAATGAAGGTTCTCTACGGAGCTCGGATGGGCAGATATGACCTGATTCGTCCCGTGCAGGCGTTAGCCAGCCGGGTCACGAAGTGGAATCATCTATGTGACCGCAAGCTCCACAGGTTAATTTCATATGTGAACTCTACGCTCGATCTTCATTTGTACGGTTGGGTGGGCGATAGCCCAGAGTTCATTGAGTTGGTTGCTTACTGTGATGCGGATCTGGCTGGGGATCGTACTGATTCCAAGAGCACGTCGGGAGTGCTTATTTGTCTTGTGGGTCCTAGGACCTACATGCCCATCACTGGAGTAAGCAAGAAACAGACTTCCGTTTCGAAGTCGACTCCTGAAGCGGAGATTGTTGCTCTCGACCATGGAGTGTCCAAGGAGGGAATGGCATTAGCTACCCTCTGGCAGCACGCTATTGGGAAGGGAAAGGAGACCCAGCCGTTTATTATCAACGTGCTGGAGGATAACGAATCGGCGTGCCGGATCGTTATAACTGGGAATAATCCCAACATGCGCTATATGTCAAGGACGCAGCGCATTGACATCTCGTGGCTCAACGAACGTTTTAATGCTGGAATTTTTCGGTTCGTTGCGTGCCCGTCTCACTACCAAGGCGCAGACATTTTCACTAAGGCCTGCATTGACAAGGTCGTGTGGAATAGAAATCTGCACACCCTTGGTATGTTTCTGCCGGGATACCTGCAGGAATATTTGGCCCAACCCACCCAACCCTGTCTTAAGCCCCCTGCCGCTCCTGGACTGCCCCCGCTTAGGGGGGTACGCATGGAATCAGGTGCAAAATCCGGTTTCAATCGGCTCATTGAGAGGTTACTCTCTGAGTACGAGGGAATCGTGATTGACGAGGAAAAAGGAGGGAAAAGATGCGAGAAAACTATTATTGCGGACCAGGCGATAGCCGGGTTCTTGCGATAGTGATCTTTGCAGGGTTGTCACGCTTCAAGTTGCTCCTGGTTACAGGAATCACATCATACGGTCTGGTAGGATTGAAGGCGATAGCCTTTGTTATGTTGTGCTTGTTCTTAATGATCTTGCACCCGATAGGGTTGATTCCAGGACTGGGAAGTGGGGACAGACCAGAAAGCTTAGGGATAGGACCGAGGCTGCCGTTAGGCAAAGGTTCAACTTGGCTTGTGATGCTCGGACCAGTGGATGCGTTCCGATCATTCTCTATCGACCTAAATGCAATATCTTGAAGGAAGGTGAGGTTGAAGGAATCGCCACCACGCATGGGTTTGATTGCAGGTCTGTTTGCGCTTGCCAATGTGGTCTCAAGAGGCATGGGATTGTGCTTAGGTGCTTTTCTTCTAAGTCTTTCAATTCGTTTTGGAGTACTTGCAAGATGCGAGGAGGGGATACTCTCTCTCAGCACGACCGATTGCTTGCTGTTGGGAAGTGGTTGAACAACTTCGTTGCCGCGTAGCGTTTGCTTGATCAAGTTGGCTCACACCGCGGGCAACCGCACCACATTCACAGGCGACACAATGCGCTTACTGACCAGAACAGAAGCATGAGGCAGGTATGCCTGTCACTAAGGTTTTTCTTCTGCTTCGTGAAGGACGGATTCAGTCAATTATTCATTTTCTAGGTTCTTGTTCTAGGGAGAGGGTCTCTGGCCGATAGGCTGAGCCTTCTGAGGGACAGGGGGGGATTCTGGCCGGTAGGCTGGGTTCCCGGTTCCTCCGTGGTTCCGTGGCCGGTGGCCCGAACCTGCTGACGCATGGCGGCAGCTGGCGGAATGGGCCTGGGGCACTGCATGGCGACGCCTCCGCGGCCGTCCTGGGACCTGGAGATGGGCTTGGGTATGGAGAAGCCTAAGGCTGTGGCCAGTTGTTTGCTTGCGGGGTACCGCGAGTGGACGATTAAAGGGTTTAGGGGACAGGATCCGAAGTTCACCACGATTGATCCAGATATGGAGAAGGCTGATCAGCTGATTGAGGATGACAGTGCCGCGAGGTTCGACGAACTGGTTGGCAGAGTGTCCCACATCAGCAAGGACAAGCTTGACAAGTCCCACATGCCGGTGCGGACCATGAAAAGCTGATCCGGTACCGGGCGGTCAGGACTGCTGCGATAGTGGCGGAAATGAAGCGCCGGGGAGTGGAGGTTACGGAGATGAACGCCGTGCACTTGGCGGCCATTCTCTGCGCTGCGGTTCCGACGGACCCTGCTTTCTTGCTTCCCTACCATATCGCATTCGTTTTTGAGGAGAGCATTGAAAGTGGCAAGAGTGCGCTACCCATGGATAGCAGTACGGAGCCGGCAGCTGAACCATGCGGAGGAATGTGGGCTGCAGACCCGAAAGCCTGGCCGGAGTGGAAGACGGTTCACCCGCAGACTGCCTTGGTAAAGGCGGTCGCTGATCAGGCAGAGGTGGCATTCGGAGATCACCCTCTGTATAGCGGAGATGATTTCGGTGATGCGGAGCACCATTTCAACGCAATCCGTGCCTGGATGAGCGAGAGGCCGAACGCTTGTTCACGCCTCCGGAGTTGGTCGTGGACGCGATGATGCTGACGGAAGGGAGAAACAGGGAGGAGATCATTAGATGTTCCTCGGGACGAAGGCTTTCGTCGGTCCCGTCGGTCAGGAAGTTCGCGTCGGCTGATAAGCCAGGGATGCGGGGGTACCTGCACGCGATGGGACAGATGTCAGGTGTGGTCACGTCCCTGCATGATGCCTTTGACTGGGACCGTAGACAGGTGTTGAGGATCTCGCCCAAGAACCCGGCGAGTACCACTGATGTGGAAATTGGTCCCGACGATGGATGGGCATTCTTCGATTTGGCCATCAATTTCAGGGGCCAGACGGACACTGAAAAGGTCCTCATCCATGGAACTTCGCAATCCTCATTGTGGAGCATTCTGGGTGGTATGCAGGTTACTGCGTCCACCGCGAGTGATGAATGGGTAGGGGTGTGGACATCTTTGAAGGCGGTCGAGGCCCTGGGATACAGCACTCTGTCGCACTACGGTCAGAACACGTGGGCGAGGGTCGCGATTTGCATCGCGCAACCGGACGAGTCCGAGAATCTGTTCAGCGACAATCCCCACCTGAAGGGTGTCAAGCGAGGAGCCCAACGAGTGTTCCCGAACGCGAGGTTGGGGATCTGTGGGATCTGCATCAAGCTTGAGAAGCCTGCGGCGGACTCACAATATGTGGAGCTGTGCAACTCAGGGGGCGATAGCACCCTGCAGTACTACAACCCATTCGTCGAATGGAATCCGCATGCTCCATCGGTCGTGTGGGCTATGCACAAGTTCTTCCCAGAGAACTACATGGGACCGATAGGTCTTTCCGTTGAAGAGGAGAACATGCGTGCTGCTCCAGGGACCCCTCAGGCTGCCGAGGCGGAAGGTGGGGCACTATTCGCCAGGATCGTGCCGAAGTCGAACATGTTTGAGGCCATCCGGGGTGAAACGTTTGTGCTCACCCTAACGAAGGGATACCTACCGAGATCAAGGACGAAGCAAAGGCCGTTGGTCGGGGTGCTCTCTTCCCGAAGGAGCTTGAGTGTTTCGAGCAAGCTAGGAAGGTGATGCGCCTGGTCAGGAGTGGGAAGGTCGTTCCGCCAGCTATGGAGCTGCCGAAGGGAGGATACTCCCGTGTGGCGGTTGATCCCGTACAAATGGAAAGGCTGTGGGACGCATGGGCAATCGCCGTGTTAGCGGATGTGATGCTGTCCATCTACCCATCCATTGTTCTGCACGAGATGAGTCGCTACCAAGACAAGATGGTAATCTTGCTTCGGTGTTTAGCGGCTAGTGGGACAGGTGCTGCGGTGAGGATCGCTGCGGCCATGGCGGCCGGGTACGGTCCTCCGGTGTTCAAAGAGGAGTCCGCGGCTCCGGATGCGACTGTGTTTTACCTGCTGGATCAGACGTTCAACACTGCATCCACGAAGAACAAGAAAGGGATGGACCCAGCCACGCTGGCGGAGGACATCCTCAAGTGCAGGGCAAAGAACGATCGGTTGAGGGGTTCCCCAGATCACCGGCCGTTCAAGAACTATGAGGTGCATTACGTGACAAGCACTCGTGATAACGAGGAGACATCCCTTCGGATGATGATCGACAAGGCGTACGAGCTGATGGACAAGCGGACGGACGACTGCATCCAGAAATACGGCAATGCGGATGCCGCCAAGCATGACCTATACGTCTTTGGTTTCCGTGGCTCCTACCTGTATAGGTGGGAGAGGAATGCATGGAGGGCCAGAAATGATGCGGCAACCGTATGGAGTAAGGATGTGGGGTCGCTGATCGCGCTCAACAACAAGGTCAAGGTGATGGTTTGCGGCCCGGGGCGATCGTTAGATCGAGAGGGCGACCAAGGGGTTCACATGACTAAGGAGATCCAGTGTAGGATGGGCGATCTCCGTGCGAATCTGATCCCAGTGGTTTCAGCAGATGCTGTGTCATGGGGGAGTGAAGTTGACAGCTACGGCAGGAATCGGCCGGTCCAGAGGGCACGGGCCGTGGTGCCGCCCTATCTTGCGGCTGTCCCGGACTTTTTCTCCCTGACCAGGACTACATGGCCTGGTTCTGCCACGTTGCACATCAGGGACAACATCCTCAAGCTTCTGAAGGAGGGTACTTCTTCGAAGATGTGTGATGGCGGATCGATGTCTGAGTCTGAGGATGTCGACATGACAGGTGCCGCTCTGGGAGGACCGCCGGTAGGCGTTACCCCTGGTGGGCAATCATCTGACGCAGGTCAGTATGCGGGAGGTCAGACCGCTGCCCCGAAAGCACCTCCTAAGGCGTTAGTCACGAAGGAGATGCTGGCGTCGGTGAGACCGAAATCTCCGCCGAACCCACCTCGGAGTCCGAGGGTTTCTTCACCTCAGGTCACGGCGACCGAAGTTGGGAATCGATGGTCATCGAATCTTCGAACGCCTAGAGCGACGATTGAGGAGGAGAACACGGGTGGCTCCGCCGAGGTCGATGATCTCCTACCCGATAGGGAAGGGGTCGATCTCCCTACGGATACCTTCAATGATGGTGGGGATCCGACCGAGGCCGAGGTGTTGGAGTCCGCCGGAGACGTTGAGATGGAACCGGAGAAGGAAGCCGAGGTTCCCGTGGTAGGTGAGGAGGAGACTCCCGGTAGGGAAGCTGAGGTGCCTCAGGCCACTACGACTACGACAGAGCCGTCGGTGGAATCGCCTGCGGCAAAGCGAGCGGCGTCGCCCGTTAGGGAGGAACGCAGGGCTCGAGAACCTATTGGTGCTCAGAAGAAGGAGGAGGCGTCGGGTGCATGTGGCCCGGGTGTGCCAGTCTCCTATGCTCCGAAGTACACGGACGACGACGGGGACCTGCGGGATACTGCAGCGACCCCGAAGGCGGCTTCAACCCAGGAGTCTCGAGGGGGCATACACAATTATGCGAACACGCCGTACCCGGAGCACCCGGGAGAGGCGCCCGAGCTGAAGTCAGCGGAAGTTCGGCACCACCGTGAGCATAGTTCCTATCAATCCACGAGGGGCTCGCGGACATCGGCAAGACCGGCGGAGAGCAGGTCGAATAGGAGGTTCATCGTTCAGCACATCCTGGCTAGGGAGGCTGGTGAGCCCTTCATCTATGCCGTGATCAGGAACAAGGCAATCACTCAAGAGCGGGTTACCGCGGAGGAGTGGAGGAAGGCGAACGAGACTAGCCACATTGTGTTCCCGAATCGCGATAGCGAGTGGAACGCGGTATTGGAGAGGGCCGTGCATAACGATTACATGTACGGGGCGTTGGATGCTTCCCGAGCTGCTGGGAGGATCGATCAGGAGTACATCAATCCTCGAGATCGGAAGTCTACGCCGTGGGGTGATCAGCAATGGAACATGAAGAAGGTGGCGTCCGAGGCTGCCCATATCCCGTTAGGGATGAGGCAAGACATTCAGGCGAAGTACCATCATGGACGAGCACCTCCGGGGGACTGGGCAGATATGCCCGATCGAGATGATTACATGGTTCGTGGTGTCGTTAGTGACCCGAACCGCAGGGCGTATGATTGTCTTCGAGCGCCGGGAGTGAGGGCTACCTTGCTAAACGCGCAGACGGGACAATGCATTCCTTTGGACGACCCGACTTGGGTGCCGGAGATTGCATCATCACACTTGCTGGTAGGGACGATCACTGCGATCGCATCGCACGTGGATTCCGCCCTTGGGCGCGCGTGGCGGATGCCCATGTTTCATCCCCAGCTGATGGCGGCGACGGCAATGCTGGAGAAGCTGCAGAAGTATTTCAACGCGCTGAATGAGGCGGTGTTGGGCAAGCGGCTGGGGACTGCGCCTTTCAGCATGATTGCCGGTCACCTCGCTCCGGAGCTGCGGACTATCCCGACAAGGGAGCAGATGTCCGATACGCTGGCGCAATCGGCGGCTGAGATCATGCTGTCTCATGTATCTGCGTTGTCCCATTCGGGATCTACTTCCGATAGGAAGGAGATCATCGGAAGGGATGGGTTCCCGTTCGGGAAATCATGGTTCGAGGATGACCCTGAAGGAGCCACTTGGCCTGGACACCATATGGCTGGAGGTGTCGCCGTCCCGCTGAAGCCGAAGACGAAGATCGTGTGGTGTGGGGGAAGCGACCACATGTGGACGACGAGGGCGATGTGGATCCTGGGGCGAGCTCTTCGGGGCAACCAAGGACCGAGCCGGGCCCCGATAGGGGCGCCGGGTCAGGAAAGAATGATGATGTGACCCTTCCTGACATTGGGAAGCTGTCCGTGACGGAGAAGAAGAAGGACGACATGGACGTGGATCAGGAAGGCTCCAAGAAGGATTCCACCGGGACGAAGGAGCCCACGCCTCGGGGTACTGAGGCTGGGAAGGCAGACCCGAGTGAGATCACCAACTTCAAAGGGGCTACCGTCGAGGAGTACCGGAAGACTGCTCCTAACTATGAGTACAGCGGGGAGGGAGATGATCGAAGGATCCTTCCCAAGAACACTCCGATAGACATGGAGAAGTCGTTGCCAGCCGAGGTAGCGCTCTTGATTCCGAGAGCAGTGGCCACGCAGAAGGAGGCTGAGGAAGCCGAGAGGGCCGCAATGGAGGCCATCCGCGGGGATTATAGGCTTCCGGATGTGGGTCAAGAGGACAGGGAGAAGGTCGACCCTTACACCGTGACGGACGAAGACTTGGCTGCGTCGGTAGACGCGTTGACTAGGAGGTTGAGCAACATGCCTGTGGTCGGGAAATATGATCGACCCTGCGAAGTCTGCTGAGCTGGTCGCGGCGAGATGGGGCGGAAAGGCGAGTTATGACAAGCCTGAGGCTCCTCTGACTGAGGCTGGGATGAAGAGTGCGTCATTGGAGGATCGTGCCTACGCACTATCGCAGCTGAATCAGATGGTGAACTTCCACAAGAAGCACCTCTGCTCTGGGCGAGGAGCGCCTCTCATGAGTGCAGCTGCCCCTAGTGGACCCTTTGCTCCTGACCAGCTGGATGATAGCAGGAAGTTCAGGCCTAGTGGGGCGGCGAGCAAGATGACCTACAATCTTGTGATACTGGATGGGAAGGAGGATTATCTTGCCGATAGGCGAGAGATCAATCCAGAGTTAAGGGAAACGGGAGTTATCCCTGATGAGGCCGTCACTTGCCAGATTGTGGTTCCCTCGAAGACGAGGTTGGGTGAATACCTCCCGAACTACCCAATAGATCCATCGAGTCTAAAAATAGCCCCGGGGCTAATTTAGTCCAAAATAAGGATTTAGACTCGGGCGGGGCTAAATTTTCGAGGCTAAATTTAGTCTCGCAACGGGGCTAATTTAGTCCCGAGGCTAAAATTAGCCCCGGGACTAATTAGTTCATTTAGTCCCGGGGCTAATTTTTGTGGCATGCAAAAATGAAGCATTTTCATAGTGAAATTTGAAGGAATGTGTTGGCTGTTTTGATGGGAAAGTTGCATCTTATTGCGAAAATGGACGCGCAGACGCTAGAAGGCAGATGCTGAAAACGCAGCAATGCCGTTTTGGCAATAAGTTTCTAATTGAGAGCGAGCAGAGGTGAGCCATTATTCAGTTCTTCTTGCCTCAAATCCAGAAATATGTTTTGTCTAGAAATGAAAAGCTTTGATTGAGAGGTAATTGACAAATATTCTTTCCGCTGCCCACGAGGTCCGTAAGATTTAGTCGTGATAACAGCAAATAATGGATCTTAGAATGAAGAAGTCATGGATAGTTCGTTAGTTCCCTTTATCTTGGTTATATTCTGGTATTTTTGGATGGCCTTTATCTTCCTATCTTAATTTGTATTTGCTATCATTTTCTTTCATTTTCATCTCACGCGGCACTGCAATTTGCTCAGCGTTTGCAAGCAAAGATTGGTCAGCTGAACAAAAGACATTTTTGTTTCACGCACGACTCGCGACCTTCAAGCGCACACCTTCAAATAAAATGTTCATAAGGAGCCGTCACGCTGTAGCTCTCAGCACAGCAGTGAAACTCTCTAGCCTTCACCTCCACTCTCTCAAGCACGGTTTTGAAGCAAACTCTTGTTCAAAGGCAGCTCTCAAGCACTACTCTCATCAGGAACCTTCACGCACAACTCTCAAGCACAGCCCTACCACGATACTCGTGCCGCCTATAGCCACTATGCAAAACTTACAAGTCCAGGTCTTGACTCTCAGCAGCAACTCTCTGGCAGAGTTGCCAAGCTACTCAGCACCAAGCTTGTCGTTCAGCTAGCCTGGCCAACCTTTCAAGCAGGACTCTCCAACAAACTCCACAGCGCTCATGTTTTGCTGTTCTAAAAGGTTTAGACCTCCGCGCAGACTGCGGACCAAGACATACGCATGGCCAGCCTGTATTTGTCAGCCGCTTTGATCGATGCAGCAATGTCATTTCGCCCCCTCACGCAGGACCCAAGCAACCGGCTGGCAGCGCCCATAAAGTCCTCACCTTTCCAGCACCATGCCAAGTGGGGATGGAGACTTGAGGAAATCAAACAAGAATGCAAGCTCAGGTGAAGCTTGGACACTACATTGAACAGAGGTACTTCTTCGTCTTGAAAATGTTCTTTCAATAAGACGTACAGTTGGCCGCAGGATTGCTGCTTGGAAATCACAAGCGCGGCTTGCTCTGCTGGCAGAGCGTAGTACCCATAAGCAGGCGAGAAACTGTCAAAAATCTCGTCTACTTCGACGTTCAGCGCCAAGAGGAGCTCAATCTGCCGGTGGACTTTGATGGACCTGTTCATAAACTTACGCCATAATGCCAGGATGCATGGGCACAAAGATCGCAGCTGACCAGCCTTACCTCGAAGCTTCGGAAAGCCCTTTGCGCGCACAAAAATGGAAAGCTTCCGGAACGCAGATACTGGAAACTTGTTCGGGGTTGCGCGGCGAGACTGGAACGTGTGGATGAAGAGACCAACGCGATGCAAGTTTGCGAGTGGGTTCAATGGCAAAATTTGATGTGTAAGCATATATAGCACCGACCCAAAAAGAAATTGAACGTAGCCCAGGAACTTGCAGTGCATATAGTCTGGCGCTACAGAAAGGCCTGACACTCCAGGAAGGTCAAATATCGGGCATTGGGACCGCCTTTCATCGTGCGACCAGGAATCAGCTGAAAAAATTGTAGACCGCCAGGGGGCTTCCTCGCGAAAATCGAGATAGGTAAGTGGTCCTTTCGCACTCGCCTCGCAGAAGCCGCAAGGCCGAGTCGCAGAAGCCCAGTGCGGCTGCTGCAGAAATTTTGCCATATAGTCTTGATCGCCAGCGAGGCTCACCAGACAAGCGAAAAAACCTCCTGCCAGAGGCTGGCCAGCTTTGGCATGTTCTGGGGTGCCCGGAGCATAGTAGATTCCTCTGTGGTCTTTTGCCGGCCACGTGCCGGCAAACAGAATTGCAAGCGACCAAGAGAGCACTTCCCAGAAAACTTGTATGGTTCCACCAACTCCTTCCTTGAAGAGGTGGCACACATGCCCATATCCAGAACAGACTGTTCAGGGTAGGTTTTGCGTGGGCTAAGACTGAATACCAACTGAACACAATACTGCATTTACACCAACATTTGCCTCTTCCTACGACCGGCACCTCGTCTCCATGTATGCTGATGGGTATACATCTCCGTTGGTAGTTTTGTCTCTCAAACACTGGATGCTCTGCAAACTGGGGCGCCGAGCTGCACTGAGACCAGAACCGTTGCAAAGCGCTGGTTCCGCCAGGGGTCAACAGGTTGTGAAATGCGTCCTGGTAGTCCTCATACATTGAAGCAAAAAGCGTATGCGGTAAAAGGAGCCCTGCTTCTGCTTCAGTTGTGGCAGTAGGAATTGTGATCGCAGTGGGTGGCGGGGTCTTGGGCTTGCTCTTCAACTGCCTCCAAAGGTCTCTGTGCATATTGTTTGTTAGGCGCCCGTTGCATCCTATACTGGCCAAGCGTTTGAGCTGTGGCAAGCAGGCAACCCCTTGCTCGACGTCGCGGGCCGCTAGGTCTGCGAACTTTTGGAGTTGCGCAGGGCTCATGCGACCCCAGGCAAACTCAGTGATCAAAAATGTAGCCAGAAAAGACTGGGCAGCTACTGCTGCTGGACCTTCATTGGCAGCTGCCAGCCGTTGATGTAGGCCTCCTTTTCGCTTCATGTGAGAGAAGGCGACACTTGTGCTTGAAAATTTTAGACTCATGTAAAACGCAAGGCTGCTTGAGAGAAGAATGCTGATTGTAACACCTGAGACAGTACCCAATTCGTTATGAACCGCTGAAGAAACATTTGTAGTTTGCTGAACCAGAACATGCGTTGGCAATAGCTAAGCTAGATTGTGGCAACATGTGAAAACCGTCAACTGACCCATTGAAAAAAACCTCCGAAACTCGTTCGAGCATACAAAGCACGCGTGCGTCACAGCGAAAGCACAGACTGCAAGCAAGAGTCCCTCTCAAGGTCAGCTCTAGCACTCACTCACATGTAACATCATGCCAAGAGTACCTCTCAAGGTCAGCTCTAGCACTCACATGTAACATCATGCCAAGAGTACCTCTCCAGGTCACAGCTCTAGCACTCACATGTAACATCATGCCAAGAGTACCTCTCAATCATGTAACATCACGCCAAGAGTACCTCTCAAGGTCAGCTCCAGCACTCATGCAACATCATGCCAAGAGTACCTCTCAAGGTCAGCTCCAGCACTCATGTAACATTATGCCAAGAGTACCTCTCAAGGTCACAGCTCTGGCACTCATGTAACATCATGCCAAGGGAGTACCTCTCAAGCACAGCTCCAGCACTCATGTAACATCATGCATACAGGATTCCACGATCTTTTCTCGCACGCCGAGCAAGCTGCTCTCAAAATCTTGCATGTTTCACACGGTCCTACGCGGTCCTACGCACGTATGGCTTTGCATTGCGTTTCCCAGATCATGATTCGGGGCAACTCCATGTTTGCATTCCACTCACAACTGTTTGGGTTGGGCGAGTTGCCACGCTCAGTATGCAAGTATATCATCGCTCAAACACCTTGCCCCCACGCAATGCGCCAGCCAAAAGCACACTATGCCCGGGAGCGCAACTGGGCCTGCACGCCGCACAATTGCTCATAGCAGCCGGTGGTGACGTTGCCCCAGTGCGTCATGGCCTTGGTGAACTTCGCCCCCGTGATCTCATCTCCATGAGGTAGCTCGCCCCAATTCTTGACGTGCTCGCTGTCTTTGATAGCGTGCGTCAGGTCCGAGTCGATGCGCTTCCTTTGATGCAGTTATATAGGAATGAAAGATACAATCATGAACGCAACAAGAAACAAGGTTCGAATAAAACAAAGCTTCTAAAACATTAAGTTTTCAATCAAAGGACAGAATGGGCCACACGGGGTCGTCCTTCGTCGTGATCTGCGACGCGCACTTGCGCGTCTCCTTGAGCAGCTTGTCCATAGCGTTGATGGCAACTGACAGGCGGGGGCGAACTTTCTGGAGCTCATCCGGCCCGAACTTGTGATCGGCGTCCTTGATGGCCAGCCTTGTGTGTTGAGGTCACGTGCAGCAAGGATAGTTTTGCTGCAGTCCCTCACGCACGTATAACTCTTTGGAATCATGCAGAAGCCTCGCTCAAGAAACGCAGAGTGACTTTGTTCGTGACAGAACTGCCATGGAGAGCGCATGAGGGCACATGAGGGCACACGAGGGCACAGCAGATGAGAGAGTTCATGAGAGCACTTCTGAGAGTTCAAGCAAAGTTCATGAGAGCACATGAGAGTGTTCATGAGAGCACTTGTGAGAGTTCAAGCAAAGCTCATGAGAGCACATGAGAGGGTTTCTTCAAATGCATGAGAACATATGAGCACAAGCAGCACACAAGCTCTCAAGGCCAACATTGTTTCCCTTGAAGACTGGTGCTGAAACACAAACAATCAAACTGAGACAGTCTCTCACGCACGCAAAGAAGATGGAAGCACCTTGCAAGACAAGAGGCATGCCTTGGTTTGAGGACGATGCGCCCGAGTCCGCGTCGTTGACATCCGGGCTCAGCTTGGACCAGATGCTGTCAAAGATGGAGCCAGTCTCTGCGGAGAGCTCCAGCACGTCGGACGCCATGGTCTCCGCGTTGTTTTTTTTCGCCGACGTGTTCAGCTCCACGTTGACAACCGCGTACATGGTCTTTCCGTTCGTCGTGAACGTCATGACGTCTCCCGCGTCGATGGCCGCTTGCAAGTCATCGTCCGTGTCGAAGCGGTACATCCTCATGAAGACTGTCTTGCCAAACCCAGACTGGCGGTCGGTAGCCGTCTCTGTCCGCTCAACGGTCCTGGCGTGGAAAAGCCCTCAGAAACAGTCTCTCAGGAAAAGGCCAACGCGCGCTATAGGCACAGTCTCTCAAGAAAACACCAACATGCCCTGTCATGTTCCGTAAACGATGTGATGTTTGCCAAGGCTCTTGGTCTGCTGATATGTGGCAGGCCGGACAAAGTCGGCCTTGACTTGCAGGCGGCCGCCAACCTTCTCGAAAAGGTTGTTGATCAGAGCGCTCTGGGCCTTGCGGGTCCCAGACTTCTGCCACTCGGACAGGACCGCCTCGGGCAGAGAGCCCCCTCGCATGAGCTGGAAGAAGCGCGCCGCTTTGGAGCGGTCCCGAGACTCCTCGGCGCCCTCGGCTATCTCAACTTCCTCCTCGGGGATGGAAGGGTCAGCGGGAGCCGCAGAGGCGGGCTCTCCGGCAAAAACAGCAGCAAGCTTTTGCTTTTTGCCCAGCGGCTTGGGCTTGGGCTCCCCTTTCACTTTCGCCTGGGGCTTTGGAGCGCTCTTAGCCGCTTTGGGCTTTGGAGCGCTCTTAGCCGCTTTGGGCTTTGAGGCTTCAGCAGCCTGACTGGCTGGGCGCTTCATGAGGGAAGAGCTCTTGGCGGCTGCAGGTCTTTTGCAAGGCTGAGGCTCTTTGAGGACATCATCCGGAGCATCCTGCCCGAGCTGCATGGTCTCCTGGCTCAAAGACACACCATCTGGCCCATCAGGCTGGGTGTCTTCGGGGGCACTCATTGCAAGGCAGGTGCCGGGAAGTACTTGAGTGCCCAAGTTCCTGATGCAAAGGCGTCAAGTAGCAAGCATGGACGTGTCGCACCAACATGAGTGTCAGACGCACTTGTGGCAAACCGCAACAACTCTCACACGCGCATGAACCCCTCCACACAATGATATGCTACACAAAAGCAACAACCATCAAACAAGCACCTGAAATGGTTCCTACATGTTCTGCATACATATGCCTCACATGAACCACTCACGTACTTGCAGCATGAATCTCTCAGGCAACATGGATCTCATCTCTTTGCGCATCCATGGCAAGAAAGCTACAATAGCTTATGGCTGTGCCACTTGAGAACCATTGTAGCTGAACTACATAGCAACTCAAATTGGTTACACAGATTTTGAACTTAATAGGATTGAGTGAAAGCAATGTGGAGCAATCTGAGTTGACACGGCCTGCAAAGGTTCTAAAAGTGCAATATTATCATTGCAGTTTGCATTTTTCATATTGCACTTTGCAATGTTCATCATTGCAAAGTGCAATGGTCATATTGCAGTTTGCAATGTTGATATTGCACTTTCAACAAGGAACATTGCACTTTGCAATGAAAACATTGCACTTTTATATTCTGTCATTGCAAACTGCATTGTTATATTGCAAAGTGCAATGTTCCTTGTTGAAAGTGCAATATCAACATTGCAAACTGCAATATGAACATTGCACTTTGCAATGATGAACAATGCAAAGTGCAATATGAAAAATGCAAACTGCAATGAAAACATTGCATTTTGCAATGTCGATTCATTGTAGTTGTCAATCGTTCCAATGCGATGAGGACAAAAGTTCCACAAAAGTTCATGACCTGAGCGCGTGATTCTAGCTCCCCTGATTCTGTCTGACCGTAGACAATGTGCATTGTGGCTTCTCATGTGTTGCTCAGCATTTGGGGGCGGCTACTCTTTACTTAACCAATTGCAATTCGAATGTGTACTCTCAAGCACTCTCAATCTCTCTCAGGCAGATGTGTAACATGCCACACGCGCACATGTTTCCTCCTCTTTTTCATCCAATCTATAACTTCAACCCAAAGCGGCGGTACTCGCCTCGCTTCAATCGAACCAGCAGCATATTAACGGCAAAATCGTGCCAGTCAATGGCCATGCCAGCATCGAGCCACTCATCGTAGAGGGAGCTTCTGATCGCTGCCATCTTCATCGCGCGGCAGATGGTGGACATCTCAAGCGATGTCAGCTTGCGGCCCTTCTTCGCCTTCGTTGTCTTGATTGCCTTCATGGCCTTCATGGCCTTCATGGCCTTCATGGCCTTCATGGCCTTCATGGGCTTGACCTTTGTGGATGAAGAATCGCGCTGGATGGCCGACTTCATGTTCACTGCCTGAGAGCCACAGGTGATGCACAATGAGGGCATTGACAATTGATTTAGGAGGCTGGGGATCTAGAACTAACACTTGAGAGTTTTTGTATGAGAGTCATGCTTGAGAGGAATGCTTGAGTGTCTGCCTTAACCAAATCTAGAGTTTTGGAGCTGGAATATTTTTTTCAGGGAGGGATGGCGCCTTGAAGGTCTTCATGACTTTCATGGCCTTCTTCGGTGACATGGCTGGTCGGCAAACTGCAAGATCGCAAGACATGTGTTTGAGTCAGAGCAACTCATCCCACAGCACATGCGGCACTCGTATGGCTTGACAAGGTTTTCAATCCAAGAAGTCCCAAGCTCTCTCAAGCACAAGTCTCTCAAGAAAGGCTGGCTGAGAAAAAACAACACAAATGCTCTCAGGCACAACTCTCTCAAGCACAAGTCTCTCAAGAAAGGCTGGCTGAGCAAAAAACCACACAAGTGCTCTCAGGCACAACTCTCTCAAGCGCAACTCTCTCACGCACATCAAAGCAGAAGGTACAGATGGCTCAACCATGTCATCATTTGTATCGAGACTCAAACACAAATGTACCATGTGCAAAAAATACTCAGACCGTTAAGCATTGTTTTGACGCCGAGCCGTCCCAAGATCGAAGAGCCGCTACGTAGGCAGCGTAAATTCCGGCTTCTCACTTTGCGAGAAGCAAAACCTGAGGGATGTGCTTTTGGGAGCCAAAAAAATCGCTTATCAAGACAGCTGTCAACGTATTTTGAAAGCAAAAGAAAAGCTCAAAGATGTCTCACAGACGAGTTGCTGGCCTCCAAAAAGTCGAAGATCATCTCCTGAAGCAAAGAACGTCCTGTGACGCAAACCTTTATTTGGAGGGTAACATGCTGTTGACCTTTACATGGAAAAGACCTTTACATGGAAAATGATTTGAATCGCTGTTGGCCTCCTACGTGACACTGGTGCCGACAAGCATCGACCAGAGGCAAGCTTAGCGACGCCGCCGCGCGGCATTCGCTTTCGCTGCGATCCGCCTCCGCCTGCGCCTCCTCCGCGGACGCACCGGCGCTGCAGCCGCCGACCCCAACGAACGAGGCGAGGCCGCCGGGTCAGCAGGCGAGGTAGGCGAAGGAGCCTGCGCCACGAGAAAAATGTGAGTTTTACTGAAAATGATTGACACCAACGAATTTGGTGCTGCAACATGTTTGACACCCAAGCCTCCTCACTCAAATCCTCCTCTTTCCAATCCTTCCAATCCACCTCTTTCCAATCCTCCTCTTTCCAATCCTCCCCTTTCCAATTCTCTCCTTTCCAATCCTCCCCTTTCCAATCCTCTCCTTTCCAATCCTCTCCTTTCCAATCCTCCCCCCAATCCTCCAAACTCTCCTCGCCCGGCTGGTATGGATCCCAGCTGGCCGGCTCCGGGCTGCGTTGGCGCTTCCAAGGCGGCTCCGAAGGCTCCGCAGGCCGCATCGAACCAGGCACCGCCCTTGCCGGTGGCTGATGCTGGGGCTGCATCATTGGCTGATGCTGGGGCTCCATCATGGGCTGATGCTGGGGCTCCATCATAGGCTGATGCTGCATCATGGGCTGATGCTGGGGCTGCATCATGGGCTGATGCTGCATCATGGGCTGATGCTGCTGCTGCTCAACCTGCTGCTGCTGCATCATGGGCTGATGCTGGGGCTGCTGAGGCTGCATCATGGGCTGATGCTGGGGCTGCTGAGGCTGCATCATGGGCTGATGCTGGGGCGGCATCATGGGCTGATGCTGCTGGGGCTGCATCATGGGCTGATGCTGCTGGGGCTGCATCATGGGCTGATGCATCATGGCTTGATGCTGCTGTGGCTGCATCGCGGGGTGCATCATGTTCATGGGCTGACGCTGCATTAACAAAGGCTGATGCTGGAGCTGGGGCTGCGTCAAGTGCATCATGACCACATGCTCCTCAAACAGCATCTGAGGCTGCATCAAAGGCTGATGCTGGGGCTGCATCAAAGGAGGCTGATGCTGGGGCTGCATCAAAGGCTGATGCTGGGGCTGCATCAAAGGCTGATGCTGGGCCGGCTGATGCTGGGGCATCATAGGCTGCGGCGTCGCCGATTCCGGTTGATGCTGGGGCTGCAGGGGCTGCGCCAAAGGCGGTGGCACTGCCGGGGGAGGCGGCGGTGGATGTTTTGCCTGGGCCGACATCGCTGGAGGACGTGGAGGGAAATCCGGAACCGGAGGCGGATGCCAGCTGGCTGCAGGTGCCTGGGTGGGGGCCGGACGGCGAGCTGGCGGTGGAGGAGGTGCCGCCGGCCGTGAGCCCTGCCGCTTGCTTGCAGCTGCCGGCGCCCGAGCATCTCCAGCCGGATCGCACACAAGCGGCTTGTAGGCCTCCGGCACCTGCAAGCCTTGGAGCCTCTCCTTCGCGGCCAGCATCTCCATCTCCCCCTCAAACTCAAGAAAGGACGAGCACATCACCGAATGCATGGCCGAGCCCTTGCGCACGATCTTCACGGAGAGCGGCATGCCATTGGGCTCCAGGTGGTTCCTGCAGACCTGCTCGATCTCCTTGGCTGGTGGCTCAGGGGAGCTACATAAGTTTCTTGGCTTTCTCAACTGCAATTATAGTTCAGACCAAACAGATTTACATCAAAATGCACAGGTCAAAAATTTGCATTTGCGAAGAAGCTTCAGCCTTGGTCGTGGCAAACCGCCAGTTGCCCACGTGCAAGCGAGTTGCCATGGCAACTCAAGATCAACCTCAAGCGGAAGCTTTGTGTTGCTTTACTGGCATGTGCTTGCGGGTTGAGGTTTGCTTGCGGGTTGAGATTTTGCTTGCGGGTTGAGATTTGGTTTGGCCGAGAACTGTTTTTTTGTTCTGTTGAGAGCCTACTGTTTGCTTTCATAGGCTCTACTGTTTGCTTTCATTTGCTCTAGCATCATGTTCAAACACATCGATATAACCACAACCATTGCTTTGACGGGACATGTGCAGCGGCGGCAACACTATGAACACAGACCTCTCAAAGTCCCTCATGAAAGCACGCTAGCAAAGTCCCTCTCAAAGTCACTCTCAAAGTCCCTCTCAAAGTCCCTCTCAAAGTCCCTCTCAAAGTCCCTCTCAAAGTCCCTCTCAAAGTCCCTCTCAAAGTCCCTCTTTAGCAGAGATTGTGCGTCAAGCAATCGCTCTCAAGAATGTGTGGACTCCCATCCCAATCCCTAAGCATGTGTGTTTTTTTTTCGCTCTCAAGAATGTGGACTTGCAACAACCATCCCAATCCCTAAGCATGTGTGTTTTTTCGCTCTCAAGAATGTGGACTCTCAAGAACCATCCCAATCCCTAAGCATGTGTGTTTGTTAGGGGTCAACAAGCAGGCAGGCCTAGTACGAGGGACTTTCAACTCTCTTTCAACTCTCTTTCAACTCTCATGACTGCAGACTCTCAAGGATATAGACTCTCATGAATGCGAAACCTTTCCAGCGACATGTAAATCAGCTCACGTAACCTCTCAACAACTATGCAATCAGCTTCAAAACCCAACCCTATTGTAATGCGTGTGCCATCTCACAGAGAACGGTGACACTCAAGCGTCAGCTCCTGTCCGTTTTCACACTGCCCTCACGCATCCAATCAACATATCTAACCTAATCCACATCCGGAATGTCCTGCACAGCGCGGCCAGCTTCCTGCCTTGCAAACTGCTTGGCCTCCTCGCGCGTCTTGCCCATGCCCTTGCCGACGCTGAGCGCTTTGTGGTAGGCCCTGGAGTGAACATTCTTTCTGTCCATCTTCAAAGCCTTAGCAGCGCGGACGGAATCTATATTAATTCAGATGGGTAGGAAGCAAAGCATCTGACCTTGTTTGTCTCTCAAAGCACACACTCATACGCGTTGCAACCAAAATTCGCTCTTGCCATTCCTGTCACGCGCAGGCGCCGGCTGCGGGTGCGGGGGCTCTGCCGGCTGGGGGGCTTCGGTGTCAGGGCTGGCGGCAGCTTTTGCCTTAGGCTGCGCCTTTGCTTTGCCTTTTGCTTTCGCTTTTGCTTTTGGGGTCTGCTTGGGCTTCGTGTTGCCGTGTGCAGCCAGGGCCTTGGCTTTGGCTTTGGCTTTTGCCTTTGCGGCTGCAGGCACAAAGCACGCTGCTTCTGCTAGCAGGTTCTCAGGCTTGGCAGGCGCAGGTTCGCAACTGTTGGTGTTGGTCTTGCATTTTTTTACAGATTCAGGCGAGCTGTCGGACATACGCAGGCCCACTAGCGAGGGTCTCTTGGTGATGTTCTTTCTTGTGTCGGCAGTAGGCTCTGCATCAAAGGCTTTCCCATTCAGAACCTTGGCAAAGGCGCTCAAGGAAGGGTCCTCCAAGTCCAACAGGTCAGGATCCTGGTCCAACCTGGATGGCAAAGGACAGTCTATGGGCTTGAAGGGAACAATGGCCTGAGACTCGTGGATCTGAGCCTTGTTGGAACCCTTATAGTCTTTTCTTGCTGGGACCCATGTGTCAACTTCACCTTCTCCTTCAGAATCGGAAGCTGTGCATTGATCAGGCAATTGCAAGCGTTGCAACACATGGGAGATTTTGGCTTGGTCGCTCTTCTGCAATCTCTTCATGACAATCTCCCTCTGTTGAAGGTCTTGTTTGCACGTTCTGAATTGAGCCATAGCAATCCTAATGGTCAAGTCCCCCAAATCCAGGAAGGAGTTGTTTTCTTTCTGCGTCATGTTCCGGATATCGCCTTGCGAGAGCAGCTGCGCTAGAGCTTGACGAAGCTTCTTGGACGGGAGCTTGCTGTTAGGAGCAAGGACTGCCAGATCATAACACAAGCCAGCAAGTTTCACCATGAACTCAGCATCGGGTCTTGACTTCCATGCCAAAGTTCTGCCATTGTTCGGGGACACAATCGAGGCAAGGTCTGAAGTCCCTTTGAACATGCAGAAGTTTCTCACTGCCGAAACTAAATCCCCAACCCCAATGGACGGGTCAGCAACCAAGCGAGGCCGTTGCTTATCCACTTTGTCCTTGGCATTGATCTTAGCCAAATCTGCTTCCACCAGCGCAGCTAACTGCGCCATCGCTAGAACAACTGCAAGCAAGGTATGTTTGCGCCGAAACTGCTTGAGAGTTTGCGTGAGAGTCACATGTGCATGAGAGTCACACACCTGAGAGACCATTATTTTTGCTCCCAAAACAATTAATTGTTGAGGGCCACGTGTGCAGGTTATTCCCTTGAAGCAGTTCACAAGTTCAAGCATCTCTCAAGCACAAGCTCACATTTCTCAAGCACAAGCTCGCTCGCCCTCCAGCACCTCTCAAGCACAAATTCATATCCGGAACACGCCACAGCACCAAAAAACAGTTGCACATGCACGCACACAAACCAATCAAAACATCTTCTGCGGCCGCGTTGTTGATGGCATGCAAAATGTCAATTTGACAAAATCTCAAACAAGGACATATAACTGCGACCGTCGGCCAACTATTGCTGAAGATGTCGTGTCAGCTCAAGCCAGGCAGGGGCCCCAAAACATAGATCCTTTTTCAGAAACTTGACAGCTTCAGACTCGCCGTGATGCAAACCTGCCCTATCTTTCCATGAGAGAAGACAACGTTTTTTAGCAAAACTGCGCTTGACATTGCAATGCGGAAATTTTTGCAAAAACATGAACATTGCAGTTTGCAATCGCCATATTGCAGTTTGCAATCGCTATATTGCAGTTTGACATGTTTATATTGCAGTTTGCGTTTTGTACATTTTTTTAGTCTCGGTGGCCGCGACTAAATTTACTCCCCAACGGGGCTAATTTACTCCCATGGCTCCGGGAGTAAATTTAGCCGCGCGAGTCTAATTTCTTCCGCGGCTATTTTTAGACTCGATGGATCTATTAGGTACGAGGAGACCGTGGGCACTGTTGCAGGACGGGAGGCGGCAAAGGAGTTGATGAGACTGCTCTCGTGCGATTTCGACGGCTTGGTCATCAATTCAAAGAGAGTCTCGGAGTTATTCGAGGAACGTGTGCTGAAGGAGACCGGACGCGAGGCTGGAAACTGGGTGAAAAGTGACCAGGCCATCTGGTTCCTGAAGGAGATTTCGGGTATGGAGAACGCTGAGATGTCTTGGAAGTTCTTCATTCCGACGCTTAAAGCTTTCCCGATAGGGCAAGTGGAGGCGATGCTCATGGTCATGTACGACGGGGATGGCGTTCTCCTCAAGGAGAGCACCAGGTTGGTTGCCGTTAGGCACACGCGGATCGGACGCGACTTGAGTTACAGTGCCGTTAGGCACAGGTATACTCAGGAAGATGCACCTGGCGGATCTCTGATGTATGAGATGCATTGGAATGAACTCCCCATGGTGGGATACGTCATCATGAAGTTCTCGGACTTTCGGAAGGCGGTTCAGCTCCAAAGGGTGAGGCGAAATGGAAAGGCCATGATCGAGATATTGATCACGAGGCCCGATGTGTACGAGACCATTGGGGATGGTAGGCAGGATGAGGGCCTGATCCCACTTGTGGGAGCCATGGCGCCGGATGCTGAGGTATCGCCTTCGTGGTATGTCAGGGACAGGCTGCGGAACTACTCCGGTAGGTACGTGGTGGTAATGGTGGATCTTCGGGTGCACTGGTCCTTGGTTGGACCCGTGTTTTTGACGAGAAGGAAGACTCTTGCCGTTAGGAACGAGATCCACATGGGGGCTTGGAAGGCGGCGTATATGTACGATGATTACACGATAGTGTACCATCGGGCATGGGACTACGGTGACTTCACCCCCGTTAGGGGAGAGCACAAGCGATCACGGGAAGAGATCAGGCTGAATGTGACTGCCACGTTCTGCTTGAGGTGCGCAGAATTGATGCCGAATGGGATGCACTTGTGTCCCGGGTGCGCGCTCCCGGTCTTTTACCCGAACTTTATCCCCAACGCGGAGGAAAAGGACTTCGAAACGTGCCACATCGTGCCGGAGTGGGTGAGGACCATGGGGCAGTTCAAGCCCAGGAGGATTCCCTCCGAAGTGGTCGGAGTCATCAAGAGGAATTTGATTTCCTATTCAATGGCATCCGATCTGAGGATGACGGTGCAGAGCGGCATCAGACTTCCCCCTTATCTTGGTGAAGACAAGGGAGGTGTCGATGCGGCGTGGGATGAGCTGGCGAAGGTGCTCTTCCAATTCTCCTATGTGTCCGGGATTTCGGCCTCGGATGCGTTCGTGGAGAAGTGGGTGGCGAAGCACCTGATCAAGACCAACCAAGTCGATAGATTTGAGTCGGTCACGGAGTACTTCCGGGCCAACCCAAGACACGCTGCTCAGTGGGGTAGGCGTATGACGACTTCCGTTAGGAAGTTCGCTCGTCATGACACGTACTTGTCATTCTATATTCCGATGGCATACGTGATTGGTTCTGCGGCTGGTCATCTGACCCCATTGTACCCGACCCATCGAAAGGACGTGGACATCCTGGAGAGTCATGCGTTGATTTCGCAGCTCAGGAAGTACATGGTATCGGAGACGGGGTACGATGAGAAGAAGAGGTTGAAGGAGGCGATAGCCAAGGTGCAGAAGGCGATCAGCGCCGGACAGTCGGAGCCTCCCGCACCCTTCCGTGACCCGTTCGTCTACGTTAGTGACGAAAGGGTGAGGACGGTTCTTGACGGTCGTCAACCCGAACCTTTGAACGTGGACATCGAGGGACTCCAATCGGTGCATCATGCTGCGCCGGGTCCTGGTCCCAAGCAGGAGCCGGTCCCCAAGGGCGGAAAAGGAAAAGGGAAGAAGGGGGAAAAGGGCGGTAAGGGCGGTAGTCCTTCCGGCCCGCCACCAAAATCAGGTGAAGTGCCAGGTAAAGGATCCGGTAAGGGCGGTAGCCCATCCGTCCCAAAGGCGAAGGATGATGCTGGACCTGCTCCGATGGAGGTTGATACAGCAGCAGCTCAGCCGAAGAAGTCTTGGGCCGAGATGGTGGTTGAAGGGGCCAGGCCGAGTGCCAAGGCTAAAATGACCCCGATTCCTAAGGCCGAGCCGAGAGGGAAGGCCGCTTCAGCTTCTGAGGCGAAGGGTGCTCCGGCTCCAAAAGCTGTGGCTAAGGAGACGAAGCAGGCCGAACCGAAGGTTGAGGTCAAGAAGGAGAAGACAGGCGGAGGTGACGCTCCCGGCGGTAGCCGCGGGTCGGCCGAAGGGCAGAAGAGAGAAAGGAAGTCCCGTTGGGATCCCGACGAGGCTGCGAAGGAGTCGACAAAGCGGGAGGCGTCCACGAGGCCTGGCGACGTCGACAGCAGACCAGGTGCGGCAGCGAGAGAAGCTAGCGGGGATGATCTTCACTCCGCGCTTGGCAGATCTTCGGCAAAGGATGCGGTAGCGCCTTTGACGGCCTCCAAGGCGATGGCAAAGAAGCCTGAAGGCGGGGAGATCCGGCTGCAGTCTGCTGAGCGGGCTGCGGCGAGCCCGGTGGAGGGTCACTTCCTGGTGCTGCCTGAGAGTTCGGTGGTGGACGCTTTCTTGTCGATCTCCACCAACAGAGTGCTGAACAAGCAGGTCAGGGATTTCATCAGGAATGGTGAGGACGCGTCGGCACTGGAGGCTCTCAACCAGATCGTGACGAACTCTCGATCTGGGAGGAGGCATAGGGAATCGGATGTTTCCCGTACTCCTTCTCGGAGGTCCGTTAGGACCGTGGACACCAGGGATTCCAGAGAGTCGAGGAGGCGCAGATACCGTCCGCGGCGCGAGGATGATCGCGACAGGAGGAGGGACGATGCTCGTGATCGTCGTGATGATGATTCACTCGATCGGGAGCGAGATCGAAGGCGAGATGATCGCAGGAGATCCGAAAGGGATCGTGACAGGGACCGTGCGCGGGGCGGACGTGACCGGAGGAGACGTGACGATAGCCGGTAGGCTGAGTCACGAGGATTGCGGCCGATAGGCTTGCGTCCATTCTCCAATGGTCGGCGCGGTGCGGAGGTGGTGATGTTCCTCCCGGACCGCTGAGGCGCGGAGGTCATGTCTCTCCCATACCGCTGCTGGGCTGCTGGACGTGTTCATCAGGGAGCAGTGTGAGTGAGAGGGAAAGCAAACTGATGGGGGGTTACTCCCGGGTTTGCTGAATTCAAGCATTTTTATTCAGGTACGCATGGTCAGGAGTACCTCTTGCCGTTAGGCGAGGGTACTAATGGACATACGTTATCTTTTATTTCATGGCTTCTGATAAGAATTAAACTTCTTGCATTGTTGATGCAAACAGTTGTGACCTAGTGTCGTCATGTGGACTTTTCCACAAGGTTTGTTGGACAGCGTTACCCCGATTAATTCGGGGTGGTGGCGGGAATTTAATGCCCGGGATGTCGCGCAACTGCCTTTGTGGGTTTGCTCCACCGCTGACGGCGGTAGTGTCCAGCTGTTTGCGGACGCATGCGAGCAGTTAAATCCTATCAGTAAATGGCACGCTCCACCCGTCATATGACGGGCTCCTCGTGAGGGGGGTGTGATTAGCCATGGTTCATATCATCATCAGGGACGTCGCGTTAGTGACCGACCTGTGGTGTTTTGGCTCAAGTTTTGGGTTCCGTCGCGCCTCGAATGGGCGTCGCCGAACCCCTGCGTCGACCGACGGCATCTCGGGGGAGAAAGAGACCTCGGGCCGCCGCCAGGTTGGTAGGGACCAGTCGTGCGGCCTGTTGTCGACCAAGGTTGCGGGTTAACCCTTTTCTTGTTTGGTTTGTTTCCTTTTGGTTGTTGTTCTCTGGTGTGTGGGAAACCCTGATCTTTGGGACCGGGGATTGGTTTGTTTTTGGGGAACCTTTCTTTTGTGGCTTGTTTACCCCAACTTACCCATTGCCTGGGCACAGGCTCGTGCCCGAATCACAGAAAACAAAGCCCGCGAAAGCAAAACATGGGGTCGCGACAGGGTCCGCGAAAGAAAGTTCATAGGACCGCTTTTTACACAAGAGTATTTGGCACGGCTCATCTGTCTCTTTCTTTTGTTCTTTCTCTGTCTCTTTTGTTTAAATCTCTCTCTCTCTCTCTTTCTCTTTCTCTCTTTCTCTCTCTCTCTTCTCGCCTTTGTCCTTTTGTTTTTCGATCCCTTTCTCTTCTTTTCCCAAATTGCTTGAGTCCAGCCAGGTACATGGTCTACGGCCGGGAGGGCGTGTTCGACGCCGACCGTCTCATTGACCTTCTGCGCGCGCTGGAGGTGGGTGTCTCCGAGCCTTCCATCTGCGCGGGTCTGTTGGGAAACCCTTTGGGTGCGGTGGCCTTAGTGTGGTCAGAAATCGATGGGTTCCACTGGTCTAGATGGGCTTTCCATTTCTCAGGGCCGTCTTTTTTGTACGACAAGGTCACCTATGGTAAGTTCAAAACCCATGGCCACAATCACCCGGGTAGATTTCCGAGGGGCAATCCCAATAAATTGTTGCCGATATTTGCCTTAACTCTCCACATGGTTTTAGGTATCGTCATACCTAGTTTTGATTATGACTCGCATGTTCAAAAAAGGGCGCGATTGGATTTCGCGGCGTTGTCTCCAGAACGGACTTCGGTTTCCATGCTGGTTTTGTTTGGAACACAAGCCCCAAACAACGGCTACCCTCCACGAGGCGACGCGATCGACGTGCGGTTTCAATAGGAACCCCAGAAAGTGCGGGCGCATCTCCACAGAGACGCCTATCTTAAAAGTGGGTGTATGAAGGTTAGCCTTGCTGGGCATCGTGTCCATGGGGATTTATGTCCAACCGTTGTTGCAGGGGTTCCATTCAAAGTTCATAGCCAGATGAACTCCGCAATTCCAGTAGTGAGGTAGATTCCCTGAACAAAAACAAGAGGCGACGGGATCCTTTCCAGGCAATTGGGTGTGGGTCAAAATGAAACCACCAGAATATGGACCGCAGGTTTTAGTCCAGGTTTCCATTAATTTGCCTTTTGGTTCCATGTCCCATTTGCCCTTTGGTTCCATGTTCCATTTGCCCTTTGGTTCCTTGTTTCTTTAGTCCATGTTCCATTTTGGGGTTACCTTTTGTTTGACCCACAGCCAATTCTGGCTGTCCAACCGCCTTTTTCGAGGCCTTCCGGCTCACTGAGAGGGCCCCAGATCCAGAGGAGCTGCAACGAGCGGCAAGCGCCAAGGCACGCGGAAAGCGCCGGCTCCAGCAGGGCGGGTTGAGGGTCAGTACTGGCACCTTCCATTTCCTGAAATGAGTACCTGGAGTCTCCATGAGCCTTTACAAATGGGGTCATCGCCCCAAAATTAAGGGGTTATGAGCCCTTTTGCTGGGGGTCATGGAGACTGGTGCAGCTCAACATTTTCCAGAGCTAGGGCATTCCAACCAGGTTTTAGTGGTTGGTTCCATTTGCCAAGGTGCCATTTTGGTCTCCATATTTGTGAGCGGCGCCATTTTTTGCGCACGTCGGCTTGCGCCAGGCGGCCAGTGGAGTGTCGGGCCTGGTGCAAGACAGCTCCCGCACAGAATCTTGGAGAACATGGTTGTTGTTGGGAAATGTTGTTTGTATGTTTGCTTATTGTGGTTTAGTGGTTGAAATCCCCACTTAGCTGCTAAAATTGAAGTTTTTGCTCCCCTTCCAACGTCAACCAAGAGAAGATCAGTACACGAATGTTCCACTTGCGAATCCGCAAGGCCTTGGACCTGTTAGTTTCCTTTGTTTGGGTTCCCATTTGGCCCACGCGCATTGATTTGTTCTTGGTTTTCCTCCAACCTAATCTCAGAATAGGGTACCCTCAAAACAGCACATTTGCCACGAGGCCGCAGTAAGAAACCCACGTCATCGAAGCTTTGGAACCCTCCAATCATTTTCTGAGGAGAAAGGTCCAGGTACCGTGGATGGGAGGAAGACGGCATTTGAGTAAGGCTTCTGCTACTTCCGGGCCTGGCAGGTCTCCCTAGGCCAAGGTCACAACATCTCCATGGGTGACGCAACCCGAACAAGGGGTACAGTGGTGGGCTTGGACATTGCCCCGCCCCAAGCAAAGCTATGCCACACAGAGGGAATCCAGAGAAATTGAAGGAAGAACATCGCATGTGTTTTGACAGCTGCTTGAAGAGATGTTTGAACATAGGTGTCCTTTTTGGTTGTTTTGGTAGAAACATAGAGGGCCCTGGTTTACCTGGTGGTTTAATCATCTACCAGGGCCATCTATTTGCCCCAAAAGGACACCTATGTGTTTGAAGCTTTTTCTTGTGCGTGTCCGGCTGAGGACACCAAAGTCCGCCAGGCCACTTGGGCAGCTTCGACGTCACCTCGGTTGGTTTCCATTCGGTTGGCACTGTTTCAAGGGGCACATCTCACTTGCCCAAAGCCATCCAATGCCCACCTTTAATCTCTGTGTTTGTTTGTTTTTTTGACAAGAGGGGTTCGATCGACAAAATACCAATCCAAATAACCCAGGCGTTTGGCTAAATTGGGCGTTCAAGCAATTACCGGTTGTGATCATGGTTGTATACTTCTGAGTGGTACCAAGTTACCCACTCACGGCTTTACCCTGCACAACCCTAAGTTGCATGAAGGTGGGTGTTCTTCAAAAGGGACCAATTCCTTGGTCGGTTGGCTTCCTTTTGCTTTCCACCTACCATCCACACCTCACTTGCGCAGTTCATCGACTTTAAACATTTTGGGAAGACCATCTCAGTGGAAAACAACAGGTTTGGTGAGTTTTTTTCGTTGCCATCCGCTTCAACCGGAAGTGAGACACAGGGTCCCTTCATTTGGTAGCTTCTGGTGGTTTTGGGTGGCTTTGGTGTGGCTTTTGGTGTGGCTTCTGGTGGCCTCCGGTAGCTTTTCGTGTGGCTTTTCGCGGCTGTTTGTGGCCTCTCATGGCTTTCAGTGTGGCTTTTCGTTGCTTTCAGTGTGGCTTTTGGTGGCTTTTGGGCTTTTGGGGTGGCTATTGGTGGCTCCCCTCCCAGCAGACAAACAAAAAGCATCGGTTCAGGTTCAGATGTCCAGCGAGCGCGTGGGCGACCGCCCCACCTCCTGGGCCATGGCCACCGCCGAGTCCGGCGACGGGGCGAGGGAAGCGCTCACGTTTCTGCTGTCGCCGGACGGGGCGTCTCTCGGCCGAGACGGATCCAAAGGGATTGGGGGCTGGGTGGGTGGGGTGGGGGGTGGTGGCGGGGGAGTGGGTGGGGAGTGGGTGGGGGATGTGCTTGCTTCGGTGTTTTTTTGGGGAAAGCAAAGGGACACTAAGCAATATCCCTATGTTGACACATTCCCAATGCTGACAACAAGGAAACAACAGGGTGACGGGGCCTTCTTGCTTGCTTGCTTGAGGATCTGCACCCCTTTTGTTTTTTTTGGGGAAAGCAGAAAACCCCTTTTTGAGCTGCTTTTTTTTTGGGTGGGCTAGGTGGGTGGGGTGGGGGTGGGTGGGGTGTGTGCTTGCTTGCTTCCTTTTTTTTGGGGGGGAGAAAGCGAAGGCAAGCTAAGCCATTTTCATAAATTTTGACACACATACTGACGACTAGAAAGCTGGGTGAAGGGGTGAAGGCCCTTCTGACCGAATTCCTTGGTTTCACTGGTAGCTCAAACTCGCTTGAGCAGACTTGTTCTTTGGCTTTGTATTCGCTTTGTATTCGGCGGGGAACTCTCTTGCCGCGAAGGCACCGCGGAGGCAGTTCTGGTGTGGAAAGTCGCATCAGTACGCGTAGGCTGTTCAAGAAATTCCTGCGCCAGGTGCGCGCGGGTGTGTGTTTTTCCTCGGACATACTAAAGAGTAGCGCCCGAGCAAAGTCTGAACACGCAGCGCACGCGCTTGGCGTCTTGCGTTGCCCGTGTATAGGAGCGATGCACTCAAAAAATATATTATCTTGCACAAGTGCGGTTGTTCCTAGGTGAAGGTCTCAAAAGGTAAACCTGTTCCAGTTGAGCGAGGCATGGCCCACATCCCTCATGTTGGTTCAGTCATCCCGCTTGACCACATAAAGGGAGTAGTGCCATCTACGTTTCACCTTGGTGCAACTGGTGCACCATATTTTAGGCTGGACTGCATCTGAAGGGCAATCTGAGCTCACTGATTTTATGATTATGTTTTGATGTGGCTTTAACGTCCACCAGACTCGCAAACTATCCTTTCCGGAGTAGGTTTGAGGGTCCAGTTTAAAGTGAATTGAATCCCTCTCTTTTGGCTTGCAATTGAACATCCCCAAGCTGAGTTGACGCCGGATTCTCGGGCACCCCATCTTTTGACCTTGCGAATGCTCGCCAGGTTTTTCCGCGCCCCAGCTGCAAAGAAGAGCCGAGCAGAGAGCGGTTTTGGACAGAGCATCCACCTCAAAGGAAGCCAATTTGATTGTGCGGTTTGGGGATCTGGGATTACTCATTTCGCATTCGCTTGCTGTTGCTTGTTTGATTGATGTTTTGCCTCAGGGTTTGCCTCTGGACCACCTGTGTGAGCATGAAGAGAACCTAGCTGTTTCCATTAATGCAGATGCCCTCTTCAAACAAGTCTCTTCAGTTCTTGCGATCTCTGAAGCTCGCTACTGGAAACTTGGGAACCGGTTTTGGGTAATTTGGTACGAACTTCCCGTCACCTCGCTTCCTCTCAGGCGATTTTCTCGTCGAAGAGCTTCCTGGCGGCAACCAATGCAATTTAGTAGTATTGATCATCATGTAGTTACGTCGTAGGTGTTTGTGTAGTAGCAGCTCTACAGGCAATGCATCCAGTTGCATCATTCGGCCTTGCGGCACACTCCGAAAACTCCCACCACTCAGAGTCCCGAGCTTTGCATTCGGTAGCAGCTTATGCTTGAGCACGGGGCCCTGCTTCTAGTTTGGAATCGGTTTTATATTAGTCATGTTTGTGGGTCCTAGTCTAGTAACATTTGAGCATTACTTGAGCAGGAGTTCTTAATAACATGTTCGCTTCAGACTATTTATATAGTATAGCCGTAGCATCAATTCAATAGTAGCTTGGTGTTGGCTTAGCCTTGCTGAAGAATTGCTTTGAAACGCCGAGGTTTTCCGTTTCGTAGAGCCAGTAAAGTGAAAATCCAAGATCCGCGGACAATGTAACCATTATTTGCTTCGGGCAGTTTTATTTATTTTGCGTTTCCCTTGTGAAACTAACTCCCAAAGGTAGAACTGTTTGTTTCTTCAGGCAGTTTGATTTGTTTGTGTTTTTTCCTGGAAAAGTAATCTGGCAATAATTAAAACGGTTGGGCAGCACATAAAAAGTCAAGAAACATGTTTCTCTTCAGGCAGTCTTACTGCTTAATCTGTCCAAGTAAAGTAAAGAAACGAACTTCCAAAATGCAACTTATTGCTTTTCTTCGTGCGATGTTGCTTTTCCATCGGAAACGAACAAAGGCAACAAAGTAAAGTTTGTGGCCTACTTTCCCACAACTGTCCGTGAGTTTCTGACCTTTTTCATATTGTTTCCAAGGAAGCCAACAACCAGCCCACCATGTTGGGTGTGTTGTTGTACCCTTGTTGGTCAGTGTCAAAGGGAAACCAACAGGAGAATCACCAGGTCACAAGTTTGGTGGGCCCCCGCAAAAAAATGAAAAAGAAAAGACAAGCAACTTCCGTTTCGGGGTGTTCTTGATCCCCAAGGGACGTGTTTTTTTTTCCCCCCGAGGATCGGTTTATCCCCGAAACGGGGGGGGCGTGGCTGTTTTACCCGAGGACGGTCAAGGGCATCGACTGCCTCGGCCGCGGCGGTATCCAGAGATTGGGCAAGCGCTTAGCCAACGCCTCGCCCCTGAGGCGGACTCGTGGCGCCGGGTTTTCGGACGGCGCCGACGCCAACCCCTGTTGGCGGTTTATCGCGGCATCTTAGGTGGGATTGAAGGGAGACAAACAGCAACATCAACATTTTGTGGGGTCCCGAAACAAGGACCGCCAGATAAACCTCTGGAGTTATGGTGGTAGAAGAAAGTTAATGGTTTCGGCGTGCTGCTCATTGGATGAAAGAAGATTGCACCATTTCTTCATGTGGGTTTTATCTCCTTTCCCCACATGGGAATTGTGAAATCCACTTTCACTCTAGTGCGCAGGGCTCCGATTTTGGAATACTATGTGCATTGCCCCAGTTCTCCCTTATGGAGAATGACATCTACCACCCCTGGGGTTGAGCCTACTTTGGGGTAACGCAAACACATGATCTATGTTGTTGCGAGCGCGGCGATGCAAAGCGCACCGTTCACGGAGATATGACGAGGCCCTGATGCAGGTCCAGCACTTCTGGATCAAATGGTTGCAGGTTTTGGAATTATCGTCCAATGTGCAGACTATATCCAAGCACGCGTTGAAACACATTGTTTGAACAACCCTCTTGCGTTCCCCTCCAATGACGGCTAGTCATTTCAACATACACTTTGCCCGACCCGTGTGCAAATGCCAGTTATCCGGCGGCACTATTTGCCATTTGGCATGTACCCAAACGTCCCACGAACTACACCCTATGCTTCCAAAGCCTATTTAACAAATAGTCGTTGTGACAACCCCGGTTTTTTGATAAAGACCATTTTTTTGATGACGAGCGGCAGCCTCCGTTTTGGACTGGAACACGGACTAGGAAAGACTTGACGCTAAGGCCGCCTCATAGGATCCCAAGGCCGAATATGTATTTTCATATGCAGCAATATGTGTTACAATCTTCAAGGCTAGTTGCTTCTATTTTGGTTGGTTTCTTAACATGGCCATGTAGCGCTTGAGGGTGAATCCTCTTCTGACCGTTTCTGTCCTTCTTTTGCCCCACCTTGTTAGCCAAACCAAACAAAACGGGACAGCAAAAATCTTTAGAACTTCACGGCAACCATTCCAGGATGAGAATGTTGATCTTCTGGGTCCCCTGCAAAGTTTGCCGGTTCTATGCCAAAAAATAGTGGTTCTACGCCAAAAAATAGTGGTTCTACCACTTTTTGCGGTTTTTCTACGCTTTGTCTACGGTTTGTCTACGCTCACGTCGTTTTTGGAGCTGTGTGAAAATTGGAGCTGAAAAAACAAGCACTCAATTGCTTGTTGTTCGTGCCACCTGCGCAAATTGCAGAGGACAATTCTAGAATTTGCTAGAATGAAGGCTCCGTCTACGCAAGACTTTCAGCGTGCATTGCGCAAACACGAAAGGGCGCCGAGGACCCTATCAATAAATAGCAATCTATTGGCTCCCAAGGCTTCTTAAGAGGTTGCAATAGCAGGCGTAATTTCGATAAAAAACAAAGTATCAACCCAAAATGGACCCCAAAGGCCAATGTAAAAAATAGGGGTTGTCAATGCAAAAAATAGGGGTTGAACAACCCCTATTTAAAAAATAGTCGAGGAATCATAGGGTACAGGGGTTTGATGGGATACACACACACTAAACTGCCAGTAGATTTATGAAGCCCACCATACATAGGACATTAGACCCTAATTATACTAGACACCCACTGCATGTAACCACTGAATATACAGCCACTGTATAAAAAGGTACATAACAAATAAATAGACAAATCAATCAATACCCTATGCTTCCAAAGCCTATTTAAAAAATAGTCGTTGTGACAACCCCGGTTTTTTGATAAAGACTTTTTTTTTGATGACGAGCGGCAGCCTCCGTTTTGGACTGGAACAGGGGCTAGGAAAGACTTGACGCAAAGGCCGCCTCATAGGATCCCAAAGCCGAATATGTATTTTCATATGCAGCAATATGTGTTACAATCTTCAAGGCTAGTTGCTTCTATTTTGCTTGGTTTCTTAACATGGCCATGTAGCGCGTGAGGGTGAATCCTCTTCTGACCGTTTCTGTTCTTCTTTTGCCCCACCTTCTTAGCCAAACCAAACAAAACGGGACAGGAAAAATCTTTACCCATCACGGCAACCATTCCAGGATGAGAATGTTGATCTTCTGGGTCCCCTGCAAAATTTGCCGGTTCTACGCCAACAAATAGTGGTTCTACGCCAAAAAATGGTGGTTCTACCACTTTTTGCGGTTTTTCTACGCTTTGTCTACGGTTTGTCTACGCTCACGTCGTTTTTGGAGCTGTGTGAAAATTGGAGCGGAAAAAACAAGCACACAATTGCTTGTTGTTCGTGCCACCTGCGCAAATTGCAGAGGACAATTCTAGAATTTGCTAGAATGAAGGCTCCGTCTACGCAAGACTTTCAGCGTGCATTGCGCAAACACGAAAGGGCGCCGAGGACCCTATCAATAAATAGCAATCTACTGGCTCCCAAGGCTTCTTAAGAGGTTGCAATAGCAGGCAAAATTTTGATAAAAACAAAGTAAAAACCCAAAATGGACCCCAAAGGCCAATGTCAAACAATAGGGGTTGTCAATGCAAAAAATAGGGGTTGAACAACCCCTATTTAAAAAATAGTCGAGGAAACATAGGGAATATATATATATATACACATGGACACTGTGCAAAAGGGCATACCCCCAACATGTTCCATGTTTGGGCCCTTTTTCGGCTGGGGTTTTCAGTGCGTAGGCTTCTGCCGGGCATCGGCCCGGCGCTGCTGCAGAGCCCCTTGGGCCCCTTCGGCGACATCTTCGCTCCGCCGCTCACGGCGGAGGAGGAGCCCTTTGGCGAAGCGAGCGGCGGGAGGGCTGGGCTTGGAGTTGGTGTCAGGTTGGTTTTAGGGTGAGGAAGGTGGGTTTAGGGTTATTTCAGGTTTGTTTAGGGATATTTTAGGTGGGTTTGGGGTTAAATCAGGTGGGTTTAGGGTCAATTCAGGTTGGGTTTAGGGCCGGTTTAATTTGGGGAGCGAAGCGAGGGTGGGGTTGGAGTCGGTTTTAGGTTGGTTTAGGGTGGCTTTGGGTAAGGGTTGGTTTAGACTGGGCTTGGGGTTGGTTTAGGTTTTATTGAGGCGGGTTTCGGGTTAATTCAGAGGGGCTTTAGGGTTTCGTTGGGTTTGGGTTAGTTTTTCTTTAGGTTTGGCCTAGGTTTGTTTAGGGGCGGTTTAAGGTGGATTTAGGGTTTGTTTAAGATTGGTTTTGGGCAAGTTTAGGGTGGGTTCAGGGTTGATTTAGGGTTCGTTCAGGGCGGGCTTAGGGTTGGTTGAATTTGAGTCATGTTGGTGTAGGGTTGGTTCGGGCGTTGTTTCGTGCGTTTTCAAAGCCTGTCGGCATGTTTTCGACTGGCCGGTGCACTTCCCAAGCAGATTTCGCTTCAAGCAAGCCCCTGCCCCCCCTTGGAAGGCACTGCGGCACTGTGTGCGTGGAAGCATTGCCTTGCGACGCCCTGTTGCTTTGTAGCGCATCAAGCACAGCGCGCTGACAATGCGAGACGTGCGCTGGATGTCGGCATGGAGGTCGGCAAGTCAAACGGAGTTTTGTTCCGTTTGATGTCCCGGTGACATGCTCACGTGGGTTCTCTCCTTGCGCACCCATGTCATCAGAATGAGGGGTTCCCCCATCGTCTTGTCAAGTTTGATCGGTGCAGGGCAAGCGCCTAAAGCTGAGGCTGCGGGGGCACGCTGATTTCCCGGCGCATATGGGAGGGGATCTCCTTTTGGGGGAACCCGGTATCCCATTTCTGGTGCCCGTGCGAGTTTTGCTGGGGATTATTTCTGACTCCTGCCTGTTGACACAGTTTTCTGGCAGCAAGGATCCACTCAGTGTTGTTCCTCCAGAAGTCTCCCAAAACTAGGTCCTTTTGGGATCTTGGTTTGAGAGTAGTGGACGCCATCTTGGGATGTAGCGTGCGTGCAGTTGCGACACGTTGGTAGAACTAAGAACATGGTGCGTCAGGTGCCATGACTTCTCTCTCTCTCTCTCTGAGTGCAGACCGCGCCATATTCGAACCACAAAAAGGCGGGCTGTGGGAAGGAACAGAAACCGTGCCGCTTTGGGACGTACAGCGCGTGAGGGGATCCACGGGTGTGGGAAACCCGAAACCAAATCGACCAAGGAAGGTGGTGGACAACACCACAAAGATCATAGCTCCTTGGCCCACAGAAAGCCAATGGATCATATGGCCATGGGTCAAAACCGTTTTGGTACCATTTTGGGGTAGGTGCACAACCCATTTTAGTCCATTTTAGTTGGGATTTGGATACGGGATTTTGACCCATAGCCATATATGTTGCGTGTGTGGGTGTGTGATTTTTGTTGAGTTGTGTATTTGTTCAGGTTGATTTCAAGGGAGCGTAGGATGAAGACCGACATCCATTTTGTGGTCCAAACCCTATTTTGACACACGCCCAAGATCAGTACGTGAGTGGTCTAAGTCCATGGTTAGTTTGGGAAGGACGCGGAGGACCTACTCCTATTTCCAACGGACTCTTGTTCCAAAGAGCCTTGCCCGGTTTACTAACTTAGAGCCAGCAAGGGGAGGCAATCTGACTAGGGGAGGCAATCGGACTAGGGGCCATGGGCCATTGCGGGCCATGAATTTCCCTGGGTTCCTTTTGCTATCGCTTTGAGTCGGTATCGGGACGCAGTACGGTCCGGTGAGCAGAGTAGTATCCAGAGAAGGAGCGGCAATGGCAAGCCACGATGAATACTTGGGTGTTCGTTGCCAACTTAGTAAGTTGTTGGTGACCTAGGCTATACCTCACTAATAAGTCCCACTAGGTGGGGTTAACCTTATTATTAGGGGGTTGCAGTCCAAGTAGCTAACCGCCAACTGACTTGGCGAAGCGAACATCCCCTGGACCTTGTTTGATACCTCATTCTTTGCTCGCTTTTTTTTTCTGCTCGAACAAACAGTTTGTGCCCGATTCTTCAATTTCTGCCCGAGCAATGGAAACGTGCCCGAGGTTATATGTTCAAATGAGCACTTTTCAAATGCGCGGTCGTTTGCGGGTTTTTGCGCTCGTTTTGCGGGCAGTTGCGGGCGTTGTTGCTCACAATTTCTGCTCGAGTAGGTCATATTAGGACCTGACAGTTGGCATGCCTCCAAAAACTGCTCGAGGTCCAACAAAAATGGACACGCCAAGAAAACAGGTACGAACTCCAAAAACCAGCCGATTGACAGGGGATGCAGAAATTTCAGGTACGTTGGAAGGCCCAGGCCAAGAAGGGCTCAAGTGGCGCCATGTTGGAGAGAACACCCTCCTTTGAATCCAGGGGTTTGCTTGTCCATTTCTTGGTGTTTGCGGGCTGCGTGGGAAATGGATGCCTACCCATTGGCTGCTGATTCCGGCACAGGGTATGGGAATCGGGGTTCTTCAGCGAGTGCCTTTACACGTTTTGTGAGGGGGTCGATCAAGTTGGGGGGGCAGAGCAAGACCCTGTATATTATATATATATATATATATGTGCGTTGTATGTGTATATAACAGAGACACCTCTTGTTCTGTTTTGCTTCCAAACAGTTTTTAGAACTTGCCTAGTCACGCGAGTCCCAGGCCTTCCTCCTGGGAGATGCCGAGCTAGCGCAGGACGCCGGAGGTGAGGGCTGGATGAAAATCCGTCCAAAACCTGGTGAAATCCGGCACTGAAGCTTTCTGGTGAGAGATCAGGGACTTCATGTATTGAGAAGACCATCTTGGATGGGTCAAATTTATGTCAGACCTAGTCCATGTTTCCTACGGTTTCCAAAATAGGGGTTACCCTATTTTGCCCAAAATGCACCCTGTGGCAGCCAAGTCTTTTTCGGGGGCCTCGCTAGGCTTCGTGTCCGGTGCGCAGAGCCTGGGCTCGGTGCTGCAGCTGTTTCGCCCCTTGCATCTTCTTGTCTGGGTGGGTCTGGGTGGGTCAGGGCGGTGGGGGGGGGGGGGGCGACTTGTTTGACTTTTTCTGGGGTTGGATGCTATTTGTGTTTTGTTTTTGTTTTGGGGGCTTCCCTTTAGATCGAGCCTACCAATTGGGGTACCAACAAACCACACTTGCGGTTGGTTGGACCGCTTGCGTTCAATTTGTTTGGAGAATTGTGACTTTCCGAAGGCAAAGCTTTTGGGCGTGGAGTAGCCACCACGGGGGCTTGCGGTGGGAGACATACGGGGGTGTTTTTTGTTTCTTTTCGTGCAAACCCTCACCCGAAAAAGTTTCTCGCCCCTGTAAGAACCCCATGGAAGAGCCTTTCTTTTTTGGTTCCCGAGGGCACCGAGTTTCTCGGCACGCCATGTACCTCACTTCCCCGGAGTGCCTCCCTTCGTCGTGGCGCAGGGAAACCAAAGGGGCCACCACCGGCGGGGCTGAAGACTCAGCATCCCATCGTGACAAGTGGGTTACCCCCAAACTCCCATAGCCACATAGCAATTTAGTGATGAGTTTCGTTAGAGAACCACTGACCACCTCCAACAGTGGTTGGACATAAATCCCCACCTGAGCGGGGTTTGCACAGGACCCGTGTCGCCCTTCATCGCCCCTTCAATTAGTCCTGAACCCTCAACATTCCCTCCAAAAATGGGGTTACAGCCCCAAAATTCAGGGGTGCAATGCAAGTTTTAAGGATAGTTTGAGGGTCCAGGTTCGTTCAGGGAAGCAACCCCGTCACCCCGGCCAGCGGCACCTCCCCGTGTTTCTCGGTTCAAGGGGCGCAGAAGAAAAATCGCAGGGGAAGAGCCGCAGCTGGCGGCTGGGGCCCGGGAGTTGGCGCAGAAGCTGGCGCGCCGCGCCTTCGAGCTTGCGCCGTGGACTGCGACGGTTCAATGCTGAGGGTGGATGTGCCTAGAGTCTCCATGACCCCTCGAAAAAGGGGTCATGAGTCATGAGTGTCATAACCCCTTCATTTTGGGCAACAACCCCATTTTTTAAGGGTCATGGAGACTTTAGGTGGTTTGCTGGGTAAGCGGGGGTTCCCCACTTACTCTCTATAAGAAAAAAGGGGAGTTCAAACAGCTTCCTTCGAGGTGTACCTTCCCCATTCTTTCCAGGAATCCTTCTTTCTTGAAGCCTTCAGAAACCTGGGGAAACTGGCCGGTTTTTGAAAAGAATGATGGTTGAAAAGAATGGGAAATCAACCCTTAGATTCCTAGGTGGTGTGGATGTCGTTTGCTGGGCAAGCGGTGGTTTCCCACTTACTCTCTACAAGAAAAAAGGGGGGTTGAAATCCCCACACCACCAATACAAACTACCAACTAGAGGGAAGTTGAGAAAGAGCACCTGAAAAGGTGTTTCTCAAAATGAGCAACCGATCCAACTCCATTTCCAAGTACAATCCGAAAAGGGCTCCGAATAGATCCGAGATTTTGCGACGGGCCCTTGTTTGAACTGCTTGAAAACGTGTCAGGCTGGGACTTGACAGGGACCTGACGGAGTTGGTGCGGTGTGCTGAAAAACCCCCTTGGAACAAGACTCGGGCTCCTCCACTGGATAAAGTTTGTGGTTGGAAAACATTTTGGTAAACCTCCACTGGATAAAGTTTGTTGGTGCAAAACCAGTGGTAAGACAGCAGGAGAAAAGTACGCAAAATCGGATGGCCAGGTCACCAGGTGAGTTGGGGTACTTTTCTGGGCCACTCACATGAAGTGAGCAGAGCGCCACTCCCAACTCAGGGGACTTTCAACAGGACAACAATCCATCAATCGTGGCATCCGAAATCGGAGCACCTGGAGACGTCTCAACATAGAAAACGCTCAAAACGTGGCAGGTGCGCAACTGTTGTGTCCCTTCAGTTACTAACCCTCAACAAAAGCACATAACCGTATGGGTCACCCAAAACGGCTGAACTATGCTGCCCTGTTGGAACAGCTCCCCTCCCAAGAAGGAACCAACACACATCCCCCACCAAACTTGCGAGGACGAAGAACCAACGGGGAAACCCCGACACCCCACTGAGCTTGGACAGATACAGCCAGCCATATCTCCCAGTCCGGTCCTGGACAAACTCGGGGTGAAGGCTCTTTTCTTCATGTGGCTGTGGTGGTAAAAACCGTTTTGGGATCCCATTTTGGGGTAGGCGCACCACCCATTTCAGAACCTATTTTTGTGGGGATTGGGATGTTCACTGAAATTACGATTTGGATTTTGACCCATGGCCAGGTGGCCATGTTCATCTTCCTTTCGTGGACACCAATTGTTTTTTAGTTGGTGCCCCGTTGCCCAAGTCCCCGGAACGAGGTTGTTACTTTTTGAGTTCCCTTTTAAGAACTTCTGTTCCAAAGGGTTCCCTTTCTGGAGACCGGTTCCCCATTTCTTCTTTGAACCAACCATATTTTAGGGCCATGGTTGTGGCATGTTTCGTTTTTTTTGGGCAACTTTTTCTGATAAGTGAGAATGAAATGGGGATGGCCCACTTTGGTATGCTTGCCCAAAGCCGAGCTTTGGACAGTTTGGTTTTCTTGGTTTCCATCTTTGGTTTAGACCCCCGAACGGGCAAGTTTGTATTGCAGTCGACTTTGGCAGACATGGGTTGTGTTTCTCCTGAGGGTATCCTCTTCAGGTTGGTTTCAACTTGGAAAGCAACAGGGAAGCCATGTTTTTTCGGTGTCGCCTTTTTGCTGCATACCCATTTGGGGTGGAAAACATCCCAAAATGGCGGGGCTTCCCTTGTGGTCTTCCTTCAAACCCCAACCCAAAAGGGGTCCCCCAAAGAAAAACCGGACGCGCCCATCGGTTTCCTTCCTCAGGTCAGTGCACGTGCCCTGCGGAGGCTCGCAGACCGCATCCCAGGCGCGCCTTGAGACCCAAAGCGTCTTGATCCATCCCAGGCGCCTGGATTTTTTGACCTTAAAGCTCACTCCCGGAGTTCATGGGCTTGAGAGTCATGCCAAACAAGAAGTTTGGAAGCTTTTTTGGGCACTCCACTCAGGAAGTGGTTCATGTACTTGAGTCACTTCTTGGGAGTTTGGACCCATTTTAGTGACAAACCGAAAGTATGGGAGCTGTTTTTTTTAGCCAAATCACTCCAGATATGGAGAACCCCACGAAACCTCACCTTTTGTAATGGGAATCCCGCAGCTAATTAAATAGAACCCCTGTCCGATTTGGACCCCGTTAAATGTGGGGATACAGACCAATGTTAGAGGCCCCCCCTACCCCGTATGAATAGGACGGGTTCTACTTAAAGATCTGGGGTCAACATCAAGGGAAACGTGGCAACACGCTAGCCGTGCCGTTCCTGAGACTTAGAGTTCAGAAGGATGTGTGCCATATTTCACAAGAACTTGGACATTTCGCAAGGGATCAACGAAACACAGTGGAAATCTTGTTGAAGAGGGCCACAATATTTGTTCAACATGGATGGCTTAACATCGAGACTCGTTGTTTTTGAGGAAGCTTTTGCGGCTGGTTTTAAAGGTAAAGGAACGCTTCTTGGCACCTTGAGCAATTGGATGGCCGTTGCGAGGTAGATCAAAGTGTGTTCCTTGAAGCATCATTGGGCAACAGCCTGTTGACATCCAGAGAGCAAAGGGAATAGCAGGTCGTTTTGGGTATCCCCTCTCCGGCAAATCGGTTGGGGTACTTCGACATGGACCTGTGGGTTACAACCTAAGAACAGCCCCTGGCTCGAGAACGGTACGAGGATGAAAAGAGTAGCCGCAAATCAGTGGTTGCACACGAATCCCGTTGTGTCCTGTAGTCCAAAAGGTTTTTGTCCCTCCACAAGCAAGGGTTTGAGAAGAAGTCCCCCCGCGAATTGGCAGCAAGACCACAGATCACAGTACTCGCCAGGTGGCCCGTCCCAAGACATGGTGGCAGCCTGAGGCGAAGCCGAAGTGCCATGGTCAAAAGTGCTCGTTGAATGGCCGTGTAAGGGCCAGCAAGGTAAGGGCTGAATAATCATGGGCTGGGGTACTTAAAATGCAAATGAAATCAAGCGAAGATGTTCCTTTTGATGAGGTAGCGCCTTACATGAAATGACCACGGCGCCTCAGAGTTTTGACCACGGCGCTTGACAGACTGCCGATTCCCAATTTTCGCACCTGCCATTCGCCTTCCAACTATTTAATTGGCTGCAGGGGCACGACTGACTGCCTTCAGCAAATTTTCGCGGCGCTCAGAGCCGGAGTTCATCTTGTGTTCTCACGGGCCTTTTACGATGTTTTCCCCGAGTGAGCACTTAGTGATGTGATGGGCTTCCCATTTCTGGATTCCCTCTTTTGCGGTGGCTTCAAACATCATTCAACAAGAAGTGCGTGATACAGGGAGCCCTGCACGCATCTCAATGGACATTCCATCACATCGCATTCGATTGCGTCAGTCCGATTTGGGTCTCGAAACGAGCCGGCCGCTGCTGACGGCTGACGCTGAGCATGTGCGGCGACCATTTGATTTCAAAAAGAGTCGGTTTTTGTCCGCTGGAGGGGTACCTGCACCCCGGCGGACCCGAGTTCAGGCGTAAATGCCTTTTGCCCAAAGATGCGAGGCTCTAGGCTTTACAAGGGCTTCAAATTAGCTGTCTCGTTGCGTGAACCATCCAGTTCCCTTCCTGGGTTTGTACGTAGCATCATGTAGCATCTCATGTTACAAGGGACAAAAGTCAAGGCCAGGGAACAACGGGGAAACCAGAAGGTTTTTGAGAGATGTTCTTCTGAATCCCCAAGGGGTTGTTCAAGGGGAGGTACCTTACGGCTCTCAGCTACCCCCCTTGAACCTACCCCTGGAATGAGATTCCGTAACGTCGAAGCTTTGTTTCGGGTTCCCAACCTCGGGTCGAGCTCAATGAGGCTGCAGGAAGCCTTCCTGGCAAATGGGGTCCGGTTGCACCGCGAATCCTGAATGTGTATTTCACCCAATTATATTTTAGTTAGTCATGTATTGTTATTGCTGTGTATACATATATATATATATATATCGTTCATTGTGGGGCGTATCCATGTTTATGATTTTGTTTTTTTTCCTGTGTTCCTTGAACAGAATTAATTACGTATTTGTTCATTGATCGATACATCGATCGTGCCGTATTTATTTTATATGTACTTCCGTTTGCTTTCTCTCCCCCTATTGGTTGTAAAGGGGTGTATATCACTGAACATATTTGTGAAGGCGGGAAAAGCAAATTGAGCCACAAACAAAACCCGGTAGATGAAGGTTAGCAAGGGACAGTCCTAGCCAGACACAGCTGCGGCCGCCTTTGTTTTTCCTTAACCGGATTTAGTTAGACGATTTGTTCCTGGACTTTCTACCTCTGTGGGAAGACCATTTGCCCATCCACTCGGGAAGTGAGTTTTGACTCAAATGGAGGTGGCAATCAAACTTTTCCAGAGCCAGCGTCACGCAGGTAGTCTTTGGCTCCCTTTTTTTGAGGTGCCATTTTGGTCTCCATGTTTTTGACCCACAGCCAACTGGAGGTGGCTCAATCCTTGCGTTTCCGTGAAGCTTTCGCGGGGGCAGGTACTCCACCGGGCCCAACCCGGTGCTAAGTCGCGCGCCCAGGTCTGAAATCACCACCCCTTGCGTTTGGCTGTTTTTTTTAGGGGGGACCCCGAAAAAATGGCGGTGTTGCTAGATTTACGAGCACGGAAGTCTAACTGGCCCGAAAAAGGCGAACTTGTTCAGGGGGGTGTTTGAGAGTGGTTTCCATTCAAGCCGCCATCTGAAGGGTCCCGATTTTTGAGGAGAATGTTGTTTGGTCTGAGCCCTCCTCTTTCCCAACCCCATTTTCGAGCCAGAAAGTCTGGACTTGCTTGAACTCCACTAAAGCGAGACCTTATCCGAGACCAAAAGAAGAACAGCGGGTTGGACACATGCGGGAACTAAGGCTGGTGCGACAACATCTTGGACTTCCAGGAAGTCCATGAAAGTGCCATGCCTGCCTGGGCTAGAAACCAACCAGGGACCCCTTTTTTCCAAGCCACCTGTTTTGTTGGTCTTCATTCTTTGCGTTGCGTGGGGGGTCGGAAAACAACTGCCACCCTCCAAACGATCTTTCTACTTACTGGGGAACATTGCAGGCAACGAGTGCCTTTCCTGTTGAGATCAACGTCACAGTTCACTACCTGCTTTGGGGAAACGTGGTACCGCCACCATGGTAGAACCGTTGGATACAGGCTAGAACTGCAGTTTCCCATGGGGGCATGGTTGTGAGCAGTGACACCCGTCCCATATGTCATGCAACGATATGCCTACTGTGGATGGACAGAATCTTGGGATGGATGGAAAGGCCTCGTGTCAAGCGTTTTGGATCACCCAGGGTTGCAACTCGATTTGCTGCCTCATGCCTTCCAACCGGTGATGGCATATAGGAGCGGCTCCAGTGCGTATGGCAACAACTTGAAGATCAGCACCTCGGTGTGGAGAGCGGACATGGTGTCAAAAAAGAAACAACTCTTCTTTTTGAAAGGGTAAGGGCATAGGGTTTGCTTGTAGATGTGTCGAAAAAGCCTTCGCAGTTTAAGTAGGGGCGGTGTTTCTTTTTGTTGGGATCGTTCCGCTCAGACTCGAAACATGCTCACCCCCCAAAAAGAACTGGTTCCCTTTTTCTACCGAAGGGGTCATTGCTTGCAAGCCTCACTGAATGGAGGTGCCGAAAGCTGCCAGCTTTGACTTTTCAAGGAGTTTCCACCAATCCCTTTTGGAAGACGACTGAATTGCTTGCTTGGAATATCTATGCAACCTGCACTTTAACCAGTGGAAAGGAGCCGTCCCGCGCGGCTGGAAGTCCATTCCGACTGCACCGTGAGGCTCCGTCTCGCCAAGCATGTGTCACCGGCTTTGCAAATCAAGGCCCTGAAGGGGCTGAGGCCACAAAACCAACGTTTGGATGTCCTTGGGAAATCCTCCTGGGTGTGCGGAACACTGTTCCCCACTGAGCCGCCGAACGTCTCGCGGACAAGTTCTGTGGCAGGGGTAAGCATCGGGGTGCCAATCCATGGGCCCAGCTGTCTGCCACCTGACCCAATCCCCAAAGCTGGACCGCCCGCCTAGCTGGGAAGGCAGTGGTATCCCAAGGCCTCGTGATGGCGTCTGCGTGCAGCCAGCTTACCGGTTCAAGGAACACTCACAAATTGACTCATGAACCAAGCTTGTCTTTCTCTTGTGCTGAAACAGTTTATTTGGAGGGTGCCCATTTTACGCGGGTTTTACAGGGTTTATACCCAGATTCGCTGCTCATTGATCTTAGGCTCCAGCTGCCGGTCATGGCGGGCCCGGACTTGTTCTTCTCCCAGTGGCTCTATGAGGCACGACAGACGCGCGCAGCTTCCTAGATGTCCAGCTGTAGGGGTTAAAAAAGAAGGCGAACGCCATGATGCAGGTGTTTCTTGCTTGGGGGCCCCTGAATTTTCAGGTGTCCGAACTCTTGTAGAGTTTGCAGATACTGACGGACCAAATCTGCGGGCTGTGGGCTGGGTGAAGGGCCCATTAAAGGCAGGTAGTTTGCCACAAGGCGGCATGCACTTCTATGCTGTGGGTTGGATCCAGGTTTCCGAGACAGGCCAAACCTTGGGTTTACCTTTAGGGGCCAAAAACCGGAATCCTGAGACCAGAGATAGCGTGCATGCAGTTTAGATATGTGCCCTTCAATCCACTCAAGAAGCGGGACCATGGACCCCCCGCAAAGATAAAGGATGAAAGAGGGCTCTGCAAAGAGGAGATGCCTCTCTTTGGATTGGAGATCGATGTTTTTTTTGGAGTTTTGCTTGCAGGACCCTGCTTTTCCGAGGCATGCACGCAAATAGATGATTTCGCCACGAAAGGGAAACCACGCCTGATTACCACGTCCGAAGTTGACATTCACATGGACCCCAACAAGGGGTTCCCCAAGAGGACATGTCTCTAGAAATGAACGGTTTGTTCTTGATTTCGTGTAAACTTTCAGGAGCGCATGAGTTGCCCCTTGTCCTCTGCTAATTTGATATATAGAAGTCCCTTCTCGTGGGCCCGGATTGCACAGGATTTCATGTTGGCCGGCCCCAGGAAGGTGTGCCAAGCAGCCCAAGCAATCATGCACCCGTTGTGTTTCACCCCTCCAGTATGCAAATGCTTCAGAAACTTTCTCCTTTGAGATCCTTTGAGGGTCCCTCAAAGTAAGCTCGAGGGTTCTCATTGAACGACTTTTGGGCATGTGTTTCCTTTCACAGTCGCTATTACTCAGTGCCTGAGGGCCAGAATAACCCGCACACACACAAGAGGTGTTGGACTTTACACTTGCTGGGCTCGGACCATTTCAGTGGCAAGCAACTTGTTTTTTGGGGGACACAAATCGGAGGCGAGATGGGGCTGGGGACTTTTTGAGGATGTCGCTTTGGGCCCAGCACAGCCCACGCGAACGCGAACTCGCCGCGCGGGAGGCGCATCTGACCTTTGCCAAGTTACGAGTGAACGCTCCGGGCTCGGGCGAGATTGATGAGATGCGTGGCCTGAAGTGTTCCTTTCAGTGGAATTCAATGCTAACCTCGGACAAAATGAATTGCATGTATATATATATATATATATGTATATGAATTTAAAAAAAAAAGGAAGCAACAACAACACAGAGGAAGCCAAAAAAAAGGTTCCCCCTCCGCCTAGGCCAAGCTCTCTGAATTCACTTTTTGGGTTTGGAAAAACACAAGCCGTGAAGGCGGGGATGGTCACAGCCGCGTTAACGGTGTTTGCGGCCATGCCATTAGGGATGTCAACAGACCTTGCAGAGCCCTGGTCACGTTTGCCGTTTGATTTCAGGGCGTTTGTTTGCCCTGTGATTGCAATTTCGTAGGATTGCCAACCAACATTTTTTTTTAAAGTGACAAAGAAGGGACACCGAAAGGAATCCCACGGATCTTCCGTCGAGACATACCTACTGCTGATTGTGCTCCATCACATTTGCGTTCGAAATGTGTGGATCTTGAGTTTGGGATATTGAAGCTTTTGTCTATGGATGAGCTGCTTTGTACGTAATTATGGGATGACATCAGATAGATATTATCCATAATCTAGAAAACACCAAGCAAAGGTCCAGGGGGGGGAGTAATTAGCCTCTATGCAATGTACACACATATATATATATATATATTTATATTATATAAATAGTTTTATAATATTATGATTTCCTCTGCCGGGTCACACCCGGAGAACGAAAGCACCCGGAGTCGTCCTTCGGCGACTCGAGGGATTTCGAGCCCTGGAGATCTCCATTTCTAGTTCCATTTTCTCACTCCCTGAGTTCATGAACTTCAGACTTTCTGGGTTTGGGCTATTTTAGTGGTAACCAAAAGTCGTTTTTTTTTTGGCCAGTCCATCTAGGAAAGGTTGTGTCCCTTGGGGCAGAAAACTGGACTTGGGCCCCGGACTTTGCTCTCAAGGTGGACCACGGCTTCGACGTGAACTTTGAAAGCTGCGGCCCCAGATCGACTCGACTAACGACGGGGGCATGGGCGGGAAACGGCGGCTGCGCGGCCGGGGGGTGGCACCCTCGATACGTCCAGGTGGTGAGTTTTGGTTTGGAAGGAAAGCTAAAAGGACAAGTACCGTTTTGGGGGGTTGCCTACAAAAAGACATTTCCCCTCGAAGTGCGATTCCAGCGGGCGTGTAAGGATGCTGACTGATCATCATGATATTCGCAGAATGGGGCGCTACGTGAAGTAGCGCAGTATTGTCACAATCGCCACGATGCACCTGAATTGTGCTGATGCTGCTGGAATGAGTGTGACGTTGTAGAACCAGTATCGCAAAGCTTGCATCAGCGAGTGGCTGCTTGAACCCTTCTGCTGCATGAACAGTTGTGAAGCTGACCATCATAAGGCTTGCTGGACGTACGTTTGTTGAATAGCTTCAGTGATTATGATATTGCTATGGGCAGTAGTCTCGCGCTGCCTGATGCATGTTGAAGCTTCCTGTGTCCTGAGACGTGGGGCTTTCTAAGAAAAAAAAACACTTCCCTAAATTGTTGCGAGTGAGGCAACCACGGTACACCACATGATCATATTGCGGATCCGTTGGCCATTTGGTGTCTAGTCTACGCTAGCGTAAGTTTGTTTAGCGGTACCTGCCAATGGACGTGCGGGGAAGGATGCAAGGTCGCCCTGTTTTGGGTGGTTCGGATTGGGGATTCAAGTTTCCCTAAAAGCTCGATCCCCTTTAGTGGTTGAACACATCACCTTTGGGTTGCCAACAACAATTTTGTGAGTTTTCTTTTGAGGTGTACGAAAGGGAGCCCCGTTTGAAGGTCCTCCAAACAAGCCACAACGAGCGTTTGTGGGCCATCCAAGAGCGAGCGCGAGGTGGTTTTGTGACTTGCAGTTGAACAATTTGTCCAAAGCGAATCGACCTCTTGACCCATTTTGGCCGCCATTTTTCGTCGTGGCCCCAAAAGGTGATCACCTTTTCTTCCTGGGTGCTTTGGGCAACTGAGTACTGGCAACTCCATGGGCTAAATATTACTCTCAAACCAGTCAGAGCAATTCCCCCCCCCCGGTGAGCCTGGGGAAATCTTCCCGCACGCTGCCCAGGCCAAACCGGTGTGTGTCAAAATGGGCGGGGTCGCTTTTTTTCGGGCCCTACACCACACGGATGTGGTTCCTCGACATGCTCATGGTCAAAAGCATCTTACAATTCAAGCAGTCCAAGGCATGCTTGGGCTGAGGTCTGCAAGCCGGCTGAGTTTCCAAATCTTCCTTGTTTCTTGCAGTGCATATACGGGCGTGTCTTGCTTTGGTGTGTCTCCCCAGAACTAGGCACGCCAAAGTCAGAAAGCTGCCTGAATCGTAGCGCATCTTGGGCCTCGCCCTTCCCCGTGTTTTCGCAGCGCGAAATGCGCAGCTGTTTTCTGCAACGGTCTGAGGTTACGTCCCGCGCCCTCCCATTGCTGTGCCCATGTTCGGGCGAGCGGAAGTGCGGGTGAGCTGGCCGCTGTGGGCGCCGGGCTCAGGTCTCAAGGGTCGAGAGCAGCACGGGGCTGGGCTCTGCTTTGGTCTTGTCGCAGAGGGCCTGAGAGCAGCGTCCCCATTAAGCTGTGTCTGTTTCATTCTTGGCAACTGTGCCACTGGCAATCTCCCGGGCCTGCTGAAGCGTTCTTGTTCCCTGACCCGCGGAGAAAGGGCAGAAGCTTTGGGGCTGCGACGGTCCCAGATGCAGCGGTGTTGTCGCAGGAAACTTTTCCCCGCCAGGGGCAAATATTTGGACCCCAGCCTCGCGTTTACGCCAAGGAGCACCTTTTCTTCGAAGTGTTTCAGGGTAGCTTGGAGAAGAAGGCTCGGAAACTGAAACGGGTGTTCCGCAACGTCCGTGAAGCTGATTCGCGCGCACTGGTGTTCTGACGATTTTTTTGCAGGGCTTGGTTGTGACCAGGCATGCAGGGATGACAGAGGATGTTGCGATGGTATGAAGGGATGACAAGCGGATGCGGCGATGACTGATGCAATCCTTGGTGCGTCCTGGCGTCGTGGGTCGCCACTTTCTCGAATTTCTCCCGGGTATTTGGCAGTATTGCGTGCTATCACTTGTTTTTGCCGGCAAAGGTGGATGACCAAAACAAGGTAAAGGCCATATGGGGTGCCAGAGTTTTCCATGTTTTCCTGGGTTGCAAGTGCGCAGCGCCTCGTCCAACAGGTCGGAACAAGCGGCAACATTGCCTCATCAGTGGCCCGCTGCGCGCTAAAGCCTTGGAATCGGTCCCAGACTTGTTGGAACACACTCTGACGCGGTTGATTTCGAAAGTATGATGTGAGACTTTCTGGCAAGAGACCAGGTTTGAACACAACGCCTGCATTCCGGACTGCCAGCGTGGCGCAGACGGGTCCTGAACTTATTTTTGAGGCTGTGACGCACGCCATTTGCCATGGGCGCCCTCTATGTCTCGCACGTCTCGCGCAAACTGGGCCCGAGGCAATGCATCTTCGAATTCCAGGACTACTTTGCTCACTCTCGCGACCCATGGGGGCGGCTCTTTCCTGAGTGAGCGCGTAGAAGTGAAGAGGTGGTGCAAAAACACGATGCAAGTGCCCTCCCTGGGTCATGAGTTCAGTCAATCAGAGACCGTCATGGCCATTGTGGCAATGCGGGTCGGCTTCCAAACAAGAGGGCCTCCAAATGGGTGGTTTGCATTTGGCTTCTTAGCCCATGCTTACAAGGGTGCCACGGAGCCTTGATTGCCCATCACCCTGAGGTTGATTTGTCCACCTTGGCTTTAACATGGCCTTGGCATTGTGAGTGGCAAGTCCTGCAATTCTCGGCTCACAGCTCCTAGGCTCATGGCATTGCATTTTTGGGCCAGGGAGCACAAGTCACGCCGAGAAACAAGAAGCTACTCCAAGGCTTCGAGCCGCGTTAGACGGCGAATCTGATTCATTTCAGCAACCTCGAAGGTTTTTGCGGTGCCATGGGGTTCCACGACGCTCCCGAGGCGTGGGTCGGCTGTATGTCAAGACGACTTCTCAGGACCCTCGGGGAAACGGCGCATTTGAAGGTTCACAGGTTGACAGATACGGACCAGGATCTAAACATGGCATAGTTGGAGGGCAACAGCTGCGGTAGGGCCACTTTTGGATCATGTCGGTTTCCTTTTGGAAACAATGCCAGGGCCAGGGGTTATTGCCTAGCCGGCGACCATTGGCCGGCTGGGTGGCAAAACTTTTGCTGGGGTCCTTTTGCCCGCGAGCTTTCGATCAAGACAGGGAGAATGCAGCAATACCTGGCCTGTGGCTCCTGTCCCAAGGTTTGCCATGAGTCCATGGTTTTTTAACAACCCAGAGTATCCTTCTGCCCCTTTATTTGTTTTTCTTCATTTTCCCTTTCAACCAGGTCACCGCAACACTGTCGCCTCTGCAGGGATTTCCCGAAGGGTGGGTAGCAGTCTGTTTGGTTGCCATTTAACGTTAACCCCGGATTAATCACCCCCTGGTTGATGAATAGAGTCCCTTTTTAGTGGTTGGATTCAGACCACTCTTGGAGTCCCCACCCCCCTGGGACGGGTTTATGACTCCGTCAGCATGAAACAACCCTTGACACGGGCCTCAAACCCACGCGGCTCGGATCCATTTGACAGGTGGAGAAAGTCGAGGCCAAGGCCATGCGTCCGGGAAGCTTCCCCCCGGGCAAAGCCGCGCGCTCCTAGGTCCAGCTGGGTGCCCTTTTACCCGCTTTTGGGGGAGGGTCCTTGTACTAAAATACTCTACAGCAAAAAGGGTACCCCTTTTTCTAACCTCTCTACTGGAGGACCTAGGCTCCCTCCAACCGCGGTTTCTGGACTCTAGCCACTTTTTGAGGGTTTGGGCAAAGAAGAAGTGGCCGTGGGTAAAAAAACACTGGTAATTTCTCCCAATGGGTTGGTGTGGTGGTCCACATCCTGGTCCAAGTTTGACCCACACACACAAGTTGGGCTTCCATGTCCGGGTTTTCTGGATTGCCCGATCCGCTAGGCAGCAAAGCCAAGTTGCTTTTGGGCGTACACCAACAACACAGGGCCTGAAGCTCTAGTTACACTGGCAAAAGAAGCTTGGGAGTGCACCATGGACGGTTGCTTTGATGTGGATCTGCTTGTCTCTTTAAAAAATCATAGTAATAATTATTTGAGTTGGTGTTGATTTTCTTCTTTCAAGGCAAACCCATAAGACACCCACCATTTTTTTGTTGGGGTGGGGGGTCATCAAAACAAGCACACCCATGCGCGCCTGCAATTCCAAGGCTGTTTTTGGGATGCTCTTCCAAGACTTGCGGAAGTTTCGGAACCTTGGAGAGGAATCCCACACAATCCATGTGGGCAATATATAGCCACACTTACCATGTCTCCAAATGGGTCAAAGGTTAGTGTACATTACCTGCATAGATTGTGTGGGGGAATGACAACCACGTTTGCTTGTATGCTGGTGTTGCCCACTCAGAAGCACCCTCTTGTTGCGAGCACCCCTGACACTTCTAGCAATAAGTCGGGTTCTCCGTTTGTTGGGATGCGCTGAGTCTGCCAATCAGTGACGAGGCAGCAGCAAGCTTGACTGAGTAGCGAGGACTATCCGTGCTTTTTCATAACATGCTGCCCGCACGAAAACACAAGAGCTTCTTGGAAACCCATATAAGTTATATCATATAAGGGAGCGTGCTATTTTTGTGGTGCATAGGGGCAAATGGCCACAGTAAGTCAGCTTTTCTCTCATTGGTGGTTTGGATTGCTGCACATTGTGACGGTTTGGTGGGGTTTCCCATTTACCTTTAGCAAGATCCAGGGGTTCAACTCCCTACCAATCCAAACCACCGATTCGAGGGAACGCTCCAGAGGGGCCTTCCAGTCAGAAAGCCCCTCGATCCCTCTTGCCAGGTGACAGGGCTGGCCTCGCCAGGCCGCCGGCCGCCTTTGGAATCGAATCGGAGGACACCCCCTAAACCCAGACAATCCATCAGAATGGTTATTTCTTGGTCCCCCAGCTAGGTGCCCAGTTACCGTTTCTTTTTTGGAGGAGGGTTCCCCTACTAAAAAGACTACAGAAAAAAAGGGGTTAGTCTAGGGGTACCTTCCATTTCCATTCTTTCCAGGGATCCTTCTTTCTAGCAAACCTCCGGAAACCCAGGGAAACGGATTCGGTTTTGGGAAAGAACGATGGTTGAAAAGAATGGGGAATCAACCCCAAGCGCCCACATGGGTCAAATGTTGCTATAAAATGGATTTCAGTTTTCCGGTTGGTTACCACCTTTGAATGGGAGACACCTGTAGGGAGGTTCAGGATTTCAAGATCTTGAAGTCTTGTTCATTTTGGTTTCCCTTTAGAACCACAGAAAAGGGGTAGCCTCAAAAACGAAGCCGTGGCCGTGTAGACCAAACTGTTTCTGGTGCCAAGGACTAGGGTACACTAGCTCCCGACAGGCTTGGGTGCGCCCAGTGATAAAAAGAGAGACTCCATGCTTGCCCGGCCAAATTTCAACTTCGTGCGTGTGGGTCAAACATTGGTACCCAAAATGGACGCCTGGTAAACGGAACCCTAGACTAAGCCTGGCGGTCTCCTGGTGGATTGATTTTGACCAATACCCATTTGAAAGACTGGTTCAATCCGAGTTCCCAAATGTGGATCGCTAAATCCGACAGGGAACTGGTTCGCGCCTGGCTCGAAGCTAGAATCAGCTGCACGTTGCCATGCCATCCACCCTGTCAGCCCCATCACGCATCTCAGGTGTGTCCTCTCAAGAAAACTCAAATGCCAGGAGTTCTAGAGCTCAGCCTAGCGTTCGAAGGCCAGACATCTCCCAAGAGCGATTCGTTTCTCGCGAGAAACGGCAACCTCCGTGCATGTAGCGAGTGTCCCCTTTCTTGCCCGCCATGCCGTCGTCCGCGCACGCACCTTAGGGCCTTCGGGCCTTCGGGGGGCTGCGAGGGCTTGGACTCTGGGGTCTGTGGTGGTGTCGTTTCAATTTACCAGTCTCTTGAAGTTCGCCCTGACTGTGGGGCAAATGCCCATGCCATCCCATGCCTGTACTTTTGGGGCTGAAGGGCAATGCATGGACTCCGGTGGATGAGTTGGTTTGTTTCAGCCCCTTGGGATAACAGCAAACCAGCAACCAGCGATCGCAGCATTGCTGGTAAGTCCCTTTTGGATAGTGATAGAAGACCCTTTCGCAAGGTGTTTGAAGGGGGACCACAAGCAAACCAAGCCTCTCTCTTTTTTTTGGCCTTCTCAAATAGCAAGCACCTTTTGGTGTCAACAAATACCTGGAGTCTCTCCATGACCCTTTGAACATGGGGTCATTACCCACAATTAAGGGGTTGTGAGCCCTTTTTTCTAGGGGTCGTGGAGACTCTAGGTAAACATGTCAAAAGGAAGCCCATGACTTCGAATCCTAAAGGCCTGCAGGATGGTTGCGCGCCGAGGAACAATCCCAATGATCGGGAGGATCCCCGTGACTGCAACCCCATGTTCAAGCGCCTGCCCGCCGAAGTGGCACGGACCCCCAGACCGAGCAACGAGCGAACGAGTTTGGTCCGCTTGAGGGACACTTTTTCACGTGGCTTCCTTTCTTTAAGGACCCGTTTTGGGATTTCAATGGTAAACAAATGGAACGCCACCAATTTTTGGAGTCCCCCTCCCCATTTTGAAACAAGTCTGTGGTGCTTCGTGCAAAGGGAACCAGCTGCCCAACGTTTTGGCATTTGTTCAATAGATTTGTAGGCAACGCCCACCTGCTGCCCCAAAAACCGTTGAATTCGATCGATTTTCAGGAAACTGATCGTTTTGCCTTCTTGGTGTTGAAATTTCAACACTGGTGCTACAAAAGCCGTTCGGGCTTGCGGAGCAGACCGAACCTTATGTTGCTGATGTCGCTTGCTGGGAATCCGTCGATTGCATTATTTTTGCATAATCCGTTGCATGTTTACGTTCTTTTTGCGTCATGACATGGGCCGTGCCTAGGATTTGGTGTTGGAAATACCGTTCGTAAAGCGTTCAAAACCCGTGTTCGCGAACCGTTCGCATGTCGTACATTTACGTAGAACTAAAAATGGGTGTTTCGAAATCACCTTGGTGTTCTAAAAGCCGTTCTGGTGCTAAAAAAAACGATCTGGTGCTCAAATTTTCGGAAAAGCATCATTTTTCCAAGTGGTGCTGAAAAAAGAACATTTTAGGGGCCTCAGGCAGGGGAAACAGGGTCCTTTCATTGGCCAGCTTTTTACCCTGAACTCTTCGGAGAAGTTTCTTGGTTCGTTGGGAATCAAGAGTCGCGGGAATCCATTCAGGGCACCCCCAGGAAACCACTACAAGTGATACGGGGACGGTCCTTGTCCACTTTTCAGACCTTTCCAGGCCCTGCCGACCCAAGATTCACGTGGGTTGATGGTTGCAATAAACATGTCGGGAACTGATGAACTGATTCACCTTCCCAACCATCCTCGCAATCTTGTTACTGGTTTTGGAAAATACTGTCTACACCGTGAAAGTCGTATGTCCCAGAACGGTCATGTCTTCTTTAGGTCGCTTTGGCGGTTCTTTGTTTCTCTGATTCATGGCCCTATATGGGTGTGACTTTCTTGAGGAAGCTCGTCTTTTGGGTGGTTTTGTATAAAGGGAACACAAGAATCGCTTTTTTGTGTTTGCTGGGGGGGGCCCTATTTTGACACGTACCCAAACAAAGGACAAGTCATTTGTTTTGAGAACCGGCAAGATCCGGTCGCTCCAATTCTGAGGGGTTCGATCCCAGGTCGCTCGTCGCACGGACCGCGGCGGCAAGAAGGCAGCCGCCCAGGAGAAGGTGCGCCGCGGTCACTGGATGCTGAGGCAAAAAACTGGTGGAGGGGGGGGGGGGGGCTCGTGTGTTTTTGTTGAGTTGGTGCCCGTCTTCTTTGGTGATGTAAAGGGAATCCGCAAGGAAACCACTCCTGTTGAACAGACCGGCCCATGCCATATCATATGGGGATGTTGTTGTTAAAGAGGTCCCCCCTTTGGTTGCAAAGACAGACAACAAGGGCACAAGCCAGCTTTTGACTTCCCTACCAGACAATGGGGGTGTCTCCTTTTTGAGTTGGAACCCATCGTTTTGGCCGTTTCAAAGGAAAGCCAATGGAAAATCACCCATTTTTGGGCCCCCGATTTTGACAACCCAGCTCACTGATTCAGGAAGATTCAACCAAAGGTCTCCTTAGCTGGAGGATCTCCAGAAAGGCCCAGCCAGAAAGCTTCACTGGTGGCATGGATCTTGCTCTGTATCTGCTTTTGCCATCCTCCCCATCTTTTTTTGTTCCGCTGCTGTTTACCCTTTGTTTGTTCCATAGGCAACAACCCAAGACTGCCAAACCCAAACAAAACACAAATCCTTTCCCTACGTCTGCCCAGGCAACAGCCACCAAGACCCGGAAGGAAAAAAAAGAAAAACGAAGCAGACAAAGCACACGCACATCCTCCGCGGTGGAGCGCGCGCTCTTTTCAGGCGCCGGCCACCACGGTGGAGCTGGAGCAGGTGCTGCAGAAGCGCCCGGACGGGCGCGCCAAGTGGCTGGCCAAGGCCTTGGTCCAGGCCGGGAGCCGGGAGCCGGGAGCTGGGCGGTGGGCCGGAAGCTGTGGGCCGGTGGGCCGGTGGGCCGGTGCCACCCACTTCTTGTGAACTCATGGCCATTTGAGTGGGTTTGCAGAAAGTTCAGACCTTGCAAGGTCCACTCTGGAAGTGAAAAGTTATGGCTGTAAAGAGAAAAATAAGGCGAGTTTGAGGGACACCCAAATGAAATGGGCGCTTTTGTTGATGCTTGCTGGTAAGGATCCGTACAATAACCATTATCATGTTTTTTCTAGAACGTGGGCACCCCCCCAACTGTTTTTTTCCCATGCCCATTGGAGTGGCATGTGGGCTCCTTCATTTTGGAAGCCCTGGGTTCCTGAGCTTGATACTTTTTGGGAAACCACTCATGTTCGGCTGGGTTTCACATTTTGACGCATGTGTATGGGTCAAAATTAACCCACCACAAAGCCGCAGGTTTTAGTCTTTGTTTCCATTTACATTTTTGGGTACCTATTTTTGACCCACACCCACCCACCCTGGGATGTTTTGGATTTGGACGTTTGCTTGGTGGCCTTGACAGAACGGTGGGGGAGCTTTCGACTGGGGCCGACCCATGGGAAGTGAGAGGCTTCAGATGGGCGGCTGGAGCCTCAGAGTCTCTACAGCGTGGTGGCCCACAACCGCTTCATCGAGGAGCTCAACGATAAGGCGAGGAGAAAATTTGGGATCCCATCAAATGTGCGCCATGGTCAGACCGCTTTTCGTTGAGAGGGGTGGTCATTTACCATGATAGTTAGTTTATTTTTATCACAGGTGATTTACCATGATAACTTATAATCATTTCTTGAGCTGTGGTCATTTACCGTGTTTTTTTTTGTTTTACCGATGATTTACCATGATAACAGTGATTTACCTGTTAAGGATCCTCAGCCATGAGAAGTCTTTCTACCAAGGGAACAATGACCATCGGCCATAGGAGGGCCCCATCATGGCTCCATCATGGCGAGTGTTTTTTTTTGGGTCGACTCACCCCCCAAAAAAACGAAACAAATTGGTTTTCCATGTGGTGTCCCGTTCTAAAAGAGGGGAACCCTCAAAAGACGACACACCTACATGGCAGCGAGATGTGTTTTTTTTGAGGGAACCATTTGTTGGGTTTCTTTTGAGGGGAGACCAAGGGACCAAAGGCAAGCCGCGGGTTTGGGGGGGGGACTCCTGTGCAGAGAGAGAGAGAGAGCAAGAGAGAGACCCATATTCCGATTTGGTCAGCCCGCAACGTCTTCTTTCGGGCCACTGTCAGTTGAGTTTCTATAAGTGGAAGGGTACGGGACAGTTCCCCTTGCCATGGTCTTGCTTACATGCTTTCTTTCTGCACGTCACCCATTGCTCAAATGGGTCTATCTCAAAATAGAGGACCCCTTGTTGGATGGTTTTAAGTGGAAACCAAAAGGAGAGCACCCTAAAGTTGGGCCTCGGATTTTGAGAAGCACCCAGCAAGCTGGGCCGGTGAGTTTCTTTTGCAGCGAGCCACGATATGGGCGGGGGGGGGAACCACCTTGTTTCTGGGCACTTGTTTTGGTGTACCGAAAAAAGGAGAAGTGGCAGTGAAAAGGTGTTGAGTCGGGAAGCACCAAAGGATCCTTACTTGCCCACAGCGAATCGACTCTTTCACCAGTTGGTTTCCTTGTTGGGCAACCATTTTCAAGGTCCCAAAAGGCTAACCTTGTATTTCTGAGTCCAAACTGGGCAACCGAGGAAATGCAAGCTGACTTGGGACCCAACTGACATAGTCATAAGCATAGAATTGACAGCCTTGCTGCGTCACAAGGTCTGTTGTCCACATGCATTGGTGAGTTGGTCTCCAAATGAAAGGCTGGTTTGCTTGTGTTTTCTCCCGCTCATATTTATATGTTTCTTCCCGAGACGTATTCGCACATGGAGTTTCGTATCAAGTTGTTGCGTGCTCTTTCAAGCTGTTCACTTGATTTCCCATTGCTAGGGACTTGCCTGCACCTCTGGTTGTGCCTTTTTGTTGGAGTTGGAAGCCCATGTTGCTTAGTGTTCAATGGAAACTAACAAAACACCAACTGTTTTTCTCCATTGTGGGCGGTCCCCCCGGGGGACCGCCCCCCAAAAAGAAAAAACTTGGACTGAACAAGAAACCCACCGGACGACCGTGCAGCCATTTCTGTTGGGTCGGATTTTCCTTTGAGACAGCTTCGCCTGGCGCCTGGCGGGCGAGGTGGGCAAGAAGATGTACCGGGCTTTGCACGCCAACTTGCACGTCTTCTCCTCGAGACAAAAGAAGTTTCTGGAGAAGGACGGACGCGTTGTCAGAGCTTCCGTTATGTGTTATGTTGGTTTTAGAGTTGGAATCTATCACCTTCCATTGGCTGAAATGAATATTTAAGTGATTTTCCCGGTTGGTGTTAAAGTTGGAATCCATGACTACTGGATTTGGTCTCCTTTTTTTTTGCAGGGGACTTAATCAAATGGAGGCATAGCTTCATATGTGTGGACAAAATCCACAATATCGGCAACAGTCGGGATTGGTGGTTTAGCAAGCAAAGCAAGTTACGCTTATATGGTGGTTCGGATGGTGGGTAATTTTCCGGGGTTGCTCTTGGTGGTTTGCTATTCTGGGTTGGTTTGGATTGGGGGATTGCTAATCAGTTTGGCTTGGATGATCTGCTATTCTGTGTCTTGGGTCTTCTGGGGAAAAAAGGAATTCTTCGGGGTGTGGACAAATCAAGCAAATTTATCGGCACCAGTTGGGATGGGTGGTTTATCAACCAATGCACCAGTATTTTAGGGTTTCATCCATCCCAACTGGTGGTGAAACAGATTTTTTGTGCATTCACTGCTTCACATGAGTTACTCAACTATGATGCATGGCCATAATGAGTTTTGATCATGGCACACATGCCTGAGGGGTGTTTCTTCACATGCCGAGCCTCTCGTTGCAAGGCACTTGTCGCTTCCCTCACGCGGATTCTGAGCCTTCCATGGGCTTGCTGAAGGCTCCCATTAGGTGAAGCATGGCGGGGCTGGTCTCTGAAGATTGGGGGATTTGGACCCCCCAAATCCCAACTGGGCTTCCGTTTCCTCTTCTTGGTTGCTCCCAGCCATCCGGTTTCTTAGCCTTTTAGCTGCTTAGTGTTTAGTGGGGATTTCCATGTAACCCACTAAAAGCTAACCTTTCAGCGGGGGATCTGAGGATACGAACCCAGACGGTCCCAGCGCAGTGTTTGAGTCCCAACTAAAAAACCTCGCCAGGAGTGCGCCCTGGCCAGGCGGGGGAAGCAGGTGGTCTAAGGTGTCCCTAGTGGAACCCGCTCCCCGCAAGGGCCGAAAAAAATCGCAGCTAGGTCCCCCAGCTAGGTGCCGTTTCTTTTACCGTTTCTTTTTTGGTTGGGAGGGTTCGGGACCCTACGAAAATAGACTACAGAAAAAAGGGTACCCTTATTCTAACCTCTTTGGAACTGGAGATTGAGGAACCGTGACCCCAATTCAATTTGAAACCGTTGTTGAAACATCCTCCTGTGGGTTTCCACTTAGGTCGAGCCTGATGGGTTGGTTTAGCCGTGGCACACCCTGCGGCTACAAGCCAACTAATGAAAGGACACTTCCTCTTTGTTGGGCCCCTTTGAAAGTGTCCTTGGATTCCTTCTAGGGGTGTTCAGGAAACTGTGACCACAACCTACAGGCGTTTTGGTGATGTATGCGTCCTGACATGCCTCCCTTTCCGTATCTTGGT